>JAEQBA010002408.1:64695-99158 GCA_019434445.1 Phalangium opilio | reverse complement strand
ACTTGTAGGTGCTTGTGGGTATTTGTAGGTACTTGTGGGTACTTGTAGGTACTTGTGGGTACTTAGGTACTTGGGGGGTAGTAGGTACTTGTGGGTGCTTGTAGGTACTTGTGGGTGCTAGTAGGTACTTGTGGGTACTTGTAGGTGGGTACTTGTGGGTGCTTGTAGGTACTTGTGGGTACTTGTAGGTACTTGTGGGTACTTGTAGGTACTTGTGGGTACTTGTAGGTACTTGTGGGTACTTGTAGGTACTTGTGGGTACTTGTGGGTACTTCTAGGTACTTGTGGGTGCTTGTAGGTACTTGTGGGTACTTGTGGGTACTTGTGGGTACTTCTGGGTGCTTGTAGGTACATGTGGGTAATTGTAGGTACTTGTAGGTGCTTGTGGGTACTAGTAGGTGCTTGTGGTTACTTGTGGGTACTTGTAGGTACTTGTAGGTGCTTGTGGGTACTTGTAGGTACTTGTGGGTACTTGTGGGTGCTTGTAGGTGCTTGTAGGTACTTGTAGGTTCTTGTGGGTACTTGTGGGTGCTTGTAGGTACTTGTGGGTACTTGTGGGTGCTTGTAGGTACTTGTGGGTGCTTGTAGGTACTTGTGGGTGCTTGTAGGTACTTGTGGGTGCTTGTAGGTACTTGTGGGTACTTGTGGGTGCTTGTAGGTAGTTGTGGGTGCTTGTGGGTACTTGTAGGTACTTGTGGGTACTTGTAGGTACTTGTGGGTGCTTGTAGGTACTTGTGGGTGCTTGTAGGTACTTGTGGGTGCTTGTAGGTACTTGTGGGTACTTGTAGGTACTTGTGGTTACTTGTAGGTACTTGTAGGTACTTTTCCTCCTCCATAGGATTAACATTACACTAAGTTTTGGAAGCTCGTAACTCTGGTTATATTCTAGGAGAGCGGTAGCTCTCTTAGATAAGACTTCATACTGCTCTTAATGTATAAGGAGGGTTTTGTTTGGATTTAGTCTTTTTGTATTGTATTAATTGTTTCGAAAAACTACAATTCGGGCCCTCAATATGTGGTTAAAATTTCAAAAATATCCACCCATTAGTTTATTTTATAAAAAATAAAGTTGCTAAGGGTGGTTTTCATTTGCATAAAATTAGTCAGTGTTTTTGGTGAAAAAGTTAAATTTTCTCATAGAAATAACATGGAGTTTTTCTCAAATTTTGTGGCCACCCTTTTGAAATGAAATATTCGTTTGTTACATTTGGGAACGGTTTTATATCAAAATATAAACCTTTTTCTAATTAAGTTTAAGTGCTAAATTTCATGTTTTTTAATCATGCTTTGACTTACGTTGTTGCAGCCTATATGTACTGTTGGACTAACGTCGTTTTACCGGGGATAAAGCCGAGAAGAAAGCCACTCTTGCACTTACGCTGTTTTACCAAGGACTTTTATCTGATTTTATTCTCTTTCGTTGCAAAAACTGAATGATTTTTCGTAACTAAACTATATTAACGATTACAGGTAATTAAGCTAGATTAACGATTACAGGTAATTAAGCTAGATTAACGATTACAGGTAATTAAGCTAGATTAACGATTACAGGTAATTAAGCTAGATTAACGATTACAGGTAATTAAGCTAGATTAACGATTACAGGTAATTAAGCTAGATTAACGATTACAGGTAATTAAGCTAGATTAACGATTACAGGTAATTAAGCTAGATTGACGATTACAGGTAATTAAGCTAGATTGACGATTACAAGTAATTAAGCTAGATTAACGATTACAGGTAATAAGCTAGATAGACGATTACAGGTAATTAAGCTAGATTGACGATTACAGGTAATTAAGCTAGATTGACGATTACAGGTAATTAAGCTAGATTAACGATTACAGGTAATTAAGCTAGATTGACGATTACAGGTAATTAAGCTAGATTAACGATTACAGGTAATTAAGCTAGATTGACGATTACAGGTAATTAAGCTAGATTAACGATTACAGGTAATTGAGCTAGATTAACGATTACAGGTAATTGAGCTAGATTAACGATTACAGCTAATTAAGCTAGATTAGCGATTACAGCTCAAGCAGTGAGGATTGAAGTTATGTAATAGATGCTTGGTCAGTTCAAAACGAGGGTCCGTCACTCGTTAAAAATGTGTACGAGATTTGAAATCTATGCAAATTTCTTTGATTTGTGATTTGTTACGGATTGGAAGATTTGTTAAGGATTTAAAGATTTGTTAAGGATTTGAAGATTTGTTAAGGATTTAAAGATTTGTTAAGGATTTAAAGATTTGTTAAGGATTTAAAGATTTGATAAGGATTTAAAGATTTGATAAGGATTTAAAGATTTGTTAGGGATTTAAGATTTGTTAAGGATTTAAAGATTTGTTAAGGATTTAAAGATTGTTAAGGATTTAAAGATTTGTTAAGGATTTAAAGATTTGTTAAGGATTTAAAGATTTGTTAAGGATTTAAAGATTTGTTAAGGATTTAAAGATTTGTTAAGGATTTAAAGATTTGTTAAGGATTCGAAGATTTGTTCAGGATTCGAAGATTTGTTCAGGATTCGAAGATTTGTTCAGGATTCGAAGATTTGTTCAGGATTCGAAGATTTGTTCAGGATTCGATAATTTGTTCAGGATTCGATGATTTATTAAGGATTTGAAGACTTTTGGGGATTTGAAGATTAATTAAGGGTTTGCAGATTAATTAAGGTTTGCAGATTAATTAAGGGTTTGCAGATTAATTAAGGGTTTGCTGATTTATTAAGGGTTTGCAGATTAATTAAGGGTTTGCAGATTAATTAAGGTTTGCAGATTTATTAAGGGTTTGCAGATTAATTAAGGGTTTGCAGATTAATTAAGGGTTTGCAGATTTATTAAGGATTTCAAAATTCATTACGAATTTGAAGATTTATAAAGGGTTGAAGATTTATTAAGGATTTCAAAATTCATTACGAATTTGAAGATTTATTAAGGGTTTGAAGATTTATTAAGGATTTCAAAATTCATTACGAATTTGAAGATTTATTAAGGATTTCAAAATTCATTACGAATTTGAAGATTTATTAAGGGTTTGAAGATTTATTAAGGATTTCAAAATTCATTACGAATTTGAAGATTTATTAAGGATTTGAAAATTTATTACGGATTTGAAGATTTATTAAGGACTAGCGTGTAATAAGAACCAAAACGATATAAAGAGTGGGTATATTTTACTGATGACTAATATTTTTGTAGCACCGTAGGAGCAAATTAGGCACTCGGCGTTGCCCGTCAGCCCGTCGGGACATTTTTTATTGCTTTTCATACTGACATTATTCCATAAAGAAAGGTTTTGAACTTTTTGGCCGCTATTTAAAAAGATGGCAAAAAACAGCACCCGAAAGGTTAAAGCATAAGTTTATCATAAAGAAACCAGTGTACTAAATATTTGTAAAATCCGTTGAAACGCGCGGACTCTGTTGGTAGAGAAGTTTTTTTTTACATTTCTAGGCCCCATTTATTAGGATGGTGGCAAATTTGAATCTTTCTTAGTACGCGCCTACTACTTATGAGTAGCGTTCCTACAAATTTTCAGCCTTCTAGGGCAAGCGGTTTGGCTGAGCCTTGATTATCAGTCTATCATTCAGTCAGTAAGGATTTATATAGATATAGATTTAAAAAATTGTCTAGGGATTCGATAATTTGAAGATTTATTAGAGGATTTGAAGATTTGTTTTGGGATAAGAATTTGTGAGCAATATGATAATATTAATTTTAAGACCTTTTTTCGGTAGGATTAGTTATTTTAAACAACTCTTTTGAAAACATGCAATATATAACTTTTCTCGTGCGATACTAGTAATCACCCCTTTAAAAACAGTCAATTTGGTATCGTCCAAAATGGGGAATGGGAATGGAAGTTATGGAAGAGTCTATGAAGTCATTTCGCGGAGGGAAGCACTCCGTTCATCGCTGCTTAAACCCCGGGAACATACGGGCTTTATGTAGTCAGCTATGAGAACGCTTCAAGAAATTTAGCAGTCACGTGTGGATAACTTTCTGTGTGGATTTAAAGCTTGAGAATGATTTGAACGTTGATTTGAAGAATGAAAGACTATGGGTTGAAGATTGAAAGATTGGGAATTTTTCGATTTATTTTTTTATGGATTTTTAAAATTTATGGAAGTTGTGAGATTGGAAAGCTTTATCAAGGATTAAAAGATTTTCTGGGATTTGAAAGATTTTCTGAGATTTGAAAGATTTTCTGAGATTTGAAAGATTTTCTGAGATTTGAAAGATTTTCTGAGATTTGAAAGATTTTCTGAGATATGAAAGATTTTCTGAGATTTGAAAGATTTTCTGAGATTTGAAAGATTTTCTGGGATTTGAAAGATTTTCTTGGATTTGAAAGATTTTCTTGGATTTGAAAGATTTTCTTGGATTTGAAAGATTTTCTTGGATTTGAAAGATTTTCTGGGATTTGAAAGATTTTCTGGGATTTGAAAGATTTTCTTTGATTTGAAAGATTTTCTGGGATTTGAAAGATTTTCTGGGATTTGAAAGATTTTCTGGGATTTGAAAGATTTTCTGGGATTTGAAAGATTTCCTGGGATTTGAAAGATTTTCCGGGATTTGAAAGATTTTCTGGGATTTGAAAGATTTCCTGGGATTTGAAAGATTTTCTGGGATTTGAAAGATTTTCTGGGATTTGAAAGATTTGAAGATTTTTAAGATTTGAAGATTTAAAATCTTCTACTGTACGAGATTTGAAGGAGCGTCGAACCCCTCGGTTCAAAAGCTTTAACTAATGAAAGTACAACGCGCTAAAACGTTTTCTCTCCTAAGGTTTCTAAATAATTTTAATTAATATTAAGACTGAAGTAACAGATATTAATCAAAACGCGTCTTGGATTTAACCAAGACCTAAAAAGTATCGATAAGAACAAGGTTAATCACTTGACTGAATGCGCAGATATTGAAACTTTTTTTAATAAAACTTACATGTTTAAGAAAGTAATGTTCCATCACCCTATTCCATTGAATAAACTTTTTTTACTGGTAGTAAATTTTTTCCCTCTCAATAATTTGAAAAATTTACTTATCTCGGGTTTCGAGCACAATTCCATTCCCCGAAAACATTTTATAACTACATTTATTATCACTTTTAAGAGTTTTCGTGTGGAAAATACATACACGAGTACACGTAACAATGGCAAAACCATTTAGGGTAGTCTGCTTTAGCCTCTGCTGCGCCAGATACGAAGAAGGAGGATGTATAGTTGTATACCCCCCTTGATAGAAGTACGCCTTGTCGCCTTGTGCTATTCTCATGCCTGGCCCAGGCTAAGAAATAAGACAGGTTTACAGGTCAAAAACCAGTTTATTAATAGCTTGGACCACTTTTTTTATTCAAAACGTGAGGGTCACTGGTCCCAATGACTAGTTTATTAATTGCAAATCTATAGGAGAACAAGGGTGGGGACCAGTCTGGAGACCAGTTTATTATTTCGGAAACTAGGGGGTCACTGGTCCCAAGGACTAGTTTAAAAATTATGCTTATTTCCCAGCCTGGCCTGGCCTCGTCACCAAGGCAATAGCCCACTCAATTACGCGTTAAGCTGCTCGAGAATTCTGTGAGAATTACTTTTTAAGGTATTCGTCAGCAAATAGTAATTGTTTTTGTGAGCATTCCTCGCCTTGAAAACTTTTCTACCAAATGCTACCAGAAGTCTCTGGGGATACTAGAAATACTACATTTACTATAGGAAGATTCGCAGCGACAAGTTTAAAAACCCATATTCCTTTAAAAACCGTTAATACATTATCCTTGTTCCTGAAGATATACAGACTAAGTAGCAGAGTCGAGCCATAGCGTCGTAGATCACGCGACTCGGTGAACGCAGGCTATTTTGCAAAATAACCAAGTCAGAATTTTCAGGCTACGACCGCGCTTAAGTTAATAATTACAACAAAGAAAATCAAAAAATTACGAATATCATGCACGCCCCTACCGCTTGCGCACCATAGAAACGCCATGGCATAGAACCGTGTAAATAGAATGTTTCTTAGTGATTGTTCCAGTAAATATAGCCTTAATTATTATTATTATTACCATTGTCGTCGTACAACTGCTATAGGCCCTTTCTACGTAAAAAAAGAGATGTCAATCCTCAGTATCGGGACATACAGGGGGTTGACCCCTCGCCGTCTCTGCTCCATTTATGATCTTTCCATCGAGCGAGATGGAAGGCAAAGTTTTACCCCCGTGTCTTCCCTCTAAGATATGTCGAAGTGATCTATTACACAATTCAGTTTAACCAAGAGTAAAAATCATAACGTCCCTATTGAATGTGCTGCCATTGTTGAAATTTGCACTAAAATTAACAAAAGGTTTCACTATGGAGCGTACAGGGCATGAACGGGAGGATATGTTAGCAACTTATTAACGACACAATGTCATACACGTACTCTCTTAAAAGTGATAATAAATGTAGTTATAAAATGTTTTCGGGGAATGGAATTGTGCTCGAAAACCCGAGATAAGTAAATTTTTCAAATTATTGAGAGGGAAAAAATTTACTACCAGTAAAAAAAGTTTATTCAATGGAATAGGGTGATGGAACATTACTTTCTTAAACATGTAAGTTTATTAAAAAAAAGTTTCAATATCTGCGCATTCAGTCAAGTGATTAACCTTGTTCTTATCGATACTTTTAGGTCTTGGTTAAATCCAAGACGCGTTTTGATTAATATTAATTAGGCCTAATAAGCTTAAAATATTAAATTAAGAGGTTTCTTAAATTTACAAATTTATGACTAGCTAACGTGCAAAAATCCAAGGCTTAAAAACATGTTACATGTATATTAAACTGCTGCAAAAGAACTGACCTATAAACACTTAGCAAAATTACGTAATGAAAGAGGAAGTGACGTACATTTGGTTTGGATAAAGGTTTGGCGCGAGATCCAAATGTCGATTTGGATTTGGGTTAGATAATACGGTTTTAAGCGCCCTGTTCAAATGGAACCGATCCAAACGTTTAGATTTGGATCCCCGTCCAAATGATTTAGATTTTTAGAGAATTGGCTTTGCATCCGTTTCAGTGGTTCTTTCTCTGAAACTCACAGCGTACTCGATGTAGAATAGCAATGCCAAAACGTGTGAGCAGGACTCATCAAGCCCCGCCATGCAGTTACAATGCCCACTTAAAATCGCCGCAGAATCAGCGTGAACAACAATCCATGGTTTCAGAGGAGGTTCGTTTAGCCTTTGGAAGTGCATCACCTAGGACTGAATGTTTAGGTCAGAAAGTATTTTCTGTAACAATAGGCGTTACCAAAACTAAATACGTATTATGCCTTTGACTAGTACGTATTAATCAAATGTCTTGACCATAACGTCTCTCACCAACCCGCTTACAAATTGCTTATATCCAATAAGACTTTTATAGTGCTTTAAGTGCTTTTGGGTATAAGGAGATATTCCTTCGATTAAAAAAAATAAATGCCCGAAAAGGCTATGGGCGGCAAGTACAAGCCAGACACAAGTACATATACACATGTCAAAAGCATGTCCGTAAGATAAGTGTAGTTACCTTCTTCGCGTCCTCTGCTGACACCAGTTATGGACATACGTTGAATATGTCGCTAATTGCGTTACTACAATGGGAAGCTAAAATATATTTTGTGAAGAAGGCGTGAAATGTGTTAGTTTCTTGTTATTACAGTGTCTAACCATAATGAGAGCGTCATACCGATTTGTCTCAGAAGTAGCAGTACACGCCATGTGTGGCACTTAGCGTCACCCGAGAAACACCACTTGGAGGTGGCCACACGTTGTTTCCCAATGGGGAGTTTGTTGATGCAGGTCCCCTTGCCTGCTGCAGTCGCTGATTGAGTCGGGGAGTTTTGATGGCAGGCCCCCTTTCCTACTGCAAACCTCAATGCCTACAAAATATGGGTGTCAGTGTCTTACAAACACGTCCATGTAATTAGACGTAGATAAAGCTTCACGTTGAAACACACCTTCCTGTTAAAATGAATTATAACTGGTTTTCGCAGATGTTTATGAGGTGTTGCCGGACACGATAACCAGCCGCTGCAGCCTGCCCATTCGCAGGGGCATCATCGTCGACCTGCATTTCGACAACTGCGTCATTCTCGACAGCACCATCTTCTACGAAAGAGGTACATATTGTTGTACTGATGAGCAGTATGCAAAGAAAGTAACAAGCAATCTCACATACCATTATCCTTAGGCAAGGGTATTTTATTCGCCAAACACATGTTGTGAAGAATGCAACAAGCTGTTATAATGCGGCACACTTTGTCCGGACGGTAGCATAGTTTGCCTCCTGAGCCATCAAGGCAACGAAACCGTGACTTGAGGACGCCGTTAATGCGCTCGATGACGTTTCGTCCTACATAAACAAACATAAATTTTACAGAAAAAACTATTACCGGCCACACAAGGAAATAATGCACAACCTACCACGAATATGCCGAGTGTTAAATTCAGCCTCTGCCGGAGTTTGTGGGCGGTATACTGGCACCATGAGCCACGGTTGTAAGGGATAGCCTCCATCACCAAGAACGTAACCATGGGGCATGTCCCCTTCCACAAATGCCTCAAACAGCCTGCTATTTCGCCAGATGAATGAGTCATGAACGCTACCAGGCCACCGAGCCGCCACATTCATGATGCGCAATTCGTTGTCGCTGACCTATTGTAAACGAAACATTTTAATTAAAACGGATTTGTTATGAATAGAGCAAAATGTCTCACAAGTTGAACGTTAATGGAAAATGTCCCCTTTCTGTTCCTGTACGCATTACTGTTTGGTGAAGGGCCTTTGATTGGAACATGCGTACAATCAATTGCTCCAATAACGTTTGGTAAGCTGCAGGTGGCCATAAAAGACGCCTATGATCGTAACAATTACAATAAAAAAACGTTCCTTGGAAAGCTAATATCCTTCATAGACCTTACTGACGCCTCATCTATTGGAAACGATATCAAATCACTTTTGACATTAACTATGGCATTGGTGACCCGTTCAATGCTACGACTGACTGACGCCTGACCCATGCCGTGTTCGTAGTTGCTGGCCAGAGCGTGCTGAAAGGTCCCCGAGCCCTAAAACAGCAGTGTTACGAGCACTTCATCCTCCACCCCAATAACATCCACACCACGGTCATGGTCTTTTTCCAATTGCGGCCTTAGAGCTAGGCGTAAGGCGCGCACACTTAAAATATCCAAACGATACTGTGAAAGAAATAACTCCTCTGGTAGCAAGAACGCATTACGCCTCTGTCGGAGATATTGCTCGTCATCGAAAACGACAGCAATCGCTATGTCGTTAGCTTTCTGCGCCATTATTAATACTCTAAACTGATATTAAAGAGTGTACTTTTAATATGTATATGCGACAATAAATAAATCTTACTGTTCCCGCTGGAAACTCAATGTAATATGCTTCCCAGAGCTAAGATGAAACCTATAGCGCCAAAAACGTCAAGTTGTCAATGTTTTCAAACTTCCCGCCATTTTGAGGGCTGCTATCCTCACCGCTTGTGGCGCTGCGATTGCTTAAGGTTGAGTTCAAAACTTCAAATATCCCGCCATTTATTGTGCTGTTCTACTCTCCGTTTTGGCACTAGAGAGCCTAACATTATAGCCGGATACACGTAACCCGCTAATACGCCGAGGGGGCGTGGTCGTATTAGTGAGTTTTCAGCTGAATACGGCTGCAGGAAAGGGACTTAATTTATAACATAATTGTTCAATTGGCGATTGAATGAGAACAAAAGGCAGACTCTGCTCTACATGGGATCTCAGAACGTTTTACGGCGGAGAGGGCACGAAGCGAGGCCTGGCCCATTTTTGTACATGTTAATGTTTTTCATAGGATCTCACTTCTTTTTGTAGACCCTCTCGCTATACTTCGGTAGTTATATTAAAACAAGACCCTCTCGTGGTACTTCGTTTGCCAATATAATCGCTAACGTTTGTCCATATTTACGTTGAATTGCCCCTTCGACCCGCAGAGAATATGCAATAAAGATTGTACGCGATATCCTAATAAAAGAATTTGGCATCAGTTACGATACATTTCTTTTAAACTACTACTCCTATTAGCTCTAATATATATTTAACTTTCGGTTATCTTTGGACCATTACGTCCTTTCATCAAGAACACACACTATTTTTTGTGCGACTGGAAATTCTTTTTCCTTTCGAAAATTACGTGATGGGAATTATGAAACGTGGAAATTTGATATAAAAATGGCATTACAAGACTATGGCTTGTGGGGTATAGATGAGGGCACAATAGCAGAGCCAGGAGCAGAAGCTTCGGCGGCTACACAAGAAGCGTATCAAAGAAAGAAAGAAAAGGCTATGTCAAAGTTATCATTAGCAGTCGATGATTCACATAAGAGATTAATAGCAAGATATAAAACGGCAAAGGGTGCATGGGATGTGCTAGCTGCGATATATGAACCTAAATCAAAAGCAAGAATGGCTGATTTGCGAGCGGAATTTATTGGATGCAGATATAAGTCTTCCGAATCTATGGCAACCTATCTAGCGAAAGTTACAAGTATCGCGGAATAATTAAAAGACGCAGTCTTATCACTTACGAATAAAGAGATAGCTTTCCAAATGCTCCATAAATTACCACCTGAATATAAGCAAGTGTCAGCGTTGGCATATCATTTGGCAGATGCAGACTTCACCCCCGAAAAGGTCAAAGAGCTATTAATAGCAGAAAATGATAGACAGAAACGAGAAGAAAGAGAGGAACATCTAGAACAAGCTCAATCAGGTTTTTCGTCATAAATAAAAAATAGAGTTAAGCATAGACCTAGAAGCAATAGTAGACATAGAAACACTTCACGCAATAGAAATAATAACCAGAGATGCTATAACTGCAACAAAGAGAGACATTATGCTAGGGACTGTCGGTATCCAAGGCAAAATATCAGAACCGATAATATAAGGGATAGGAGAAAGGCATTTTTCGCTTCAGCGCTAGTAGCAGTTAAGAATAAAGAAGATTGGGTCTTGGATACGGGTGCGTCACACCACTTCTGTAATGATAAGGAATGTTTTGAAAGTTATAAAGACATGAAGTCTGAGGTAGAAATCGCTGAAGGGGGTATAAAAGCGACCGGCATCGGCACGGTAGCATTATCAGTAAGAAACGGAGAGGTGATTATTTTATTAAAGGATGTAATCTATGTAACAGGATACAATAGGAACCTACTCTCTGTGAGGAAGTTTGATAACCAGGGATACAAAACTATTGTCCAGCATGGGATAGCAAAAATATATGATAATGACAATAAATTCTATTTGAGCGCGCTTTTATCAGACGATAATTTGTATATCACTGATGCTAAAGTGCACATGGAAGATAAAGAACCGAAGCTAGGAGTAACAGCCAGGTCTCGTGTTAGCACCACAGCGGACATCATGAGATGGCACCAGCGCTTAGGACATCCAAGTAATGCAAGGTTAAAAGCACTTCAAGAACAAAAAATGGTTGAGGGGTTACCAAATTTCAAGGAAGATATGGGCATTTGTAAATCATGTAAATTATCGAAGGCAACGAAAGCGCCATCTAGGCAAATACCAGAGATAGGAACAAAACAAGTATTAGAAATTGTTGACAGCGACGTGTGGGGACCCGCCCCTACTACGTCAAGAGGAGGCGCAAGGTATATCATAACCTTTATAGATGATTTTACCCGCAGAGCATCAATTTACACCATGCAAACTAAGGACAAGGCATATAAGAAATTCCTAGTGGTCGGCGTTTGGACAAGATAATCCACAGAATTTTGGTTAATCAGTTATCCATGGATAATAATCAGATAATTATTCGTGATTACATTGCATTAACCATAGACTTCCCGTGGATAATTTCAAATTATGGATAAAGATAAAACAAACAGATATTATCCTATCCAAATGCCGACCACTAGAAATTCCAAGAATACAAAGCATTTGTTGAAAGGCAGACAGAGACAGGACTTAAGATCAAGTTGTTAAGAACGGATAACGGACTTGAATATTGCTCTAGATTATTCGAAACTAATTGTAGAGACCTGGGAATAAAGATTCAACGAACCAATCCATATACTCCCGAGATGAATGGCGTATGCGAGCGGTATAATAGAACATTATTAGATGGCATTAGAACGTTATTAGAAGATGCAAAATTACCTGAGACATTTTGGGGCGAGGCTGCGTTGGCGTTTACATATTTATCTAACCGGCTATCACACCAGACATTAATGAACAAAGTACCAATGGAACAGTGGTCAGGCCGAAAACCTAGCGTTAGGCACCTGAAGCGTTACGGCTGTGTAGCATATGTTTATGTACCTAAACCGAACAGAACTAAACTACAAAACCGAGCCAGACAAGGAATCATGGTAGGGTACGCTGTAAAGACAAAGGGCTACAGAAACCAAGCACGTTAGCTTTATTGAAGATAAATTAGGTATGAGTATATATGCGGAAGTAAGCGACAACATCTACGTAGAAGACAGATCAAATGTTCCAGAAGCAGAAGAGCTATCGAAAATACAAACAAATCAGAAGAAAGTAACGTTTGCTGACGAGACAAGAAAGAAGATTGAACATGAAGAAAGGCAAAATCAAGAAGAACAGGATGAAATTTTCATGGATGCCGAACAATCAATTAAAAAGAAAGCACAAATAAAATAGAGTGAAATACAAGAAGAAGATGACGATGAAGTGATAACTGATGATGAATATGTCATATTTCACAGACGACCTAGGAAACAAAAAGGGAATAAAAGTGCTGAAGATACCACATTTCGTAAACCTGCCAGGCAAGATCCACGATTACCAAAGGGTTGGTACAGAGAGGAAGTCCCACGAGGCAAAGGTAGAATAGATGTATATTACATCACGGATGAAAACGAAAGATTGAGTATATTACATCACGGATGAAAGCGAAAGATTGAGATCAATGGATGAAGTGACTGACTGCCTAGAACGCCGTAATATCGAGCATGATCTCAGTAGCGTATACTCAGTCTGGAAAGCGACAAGCATTGACGTCACTTTTGGGACCGATAGAACTACATTGCATAACGGTACCAAAAACATTCGAGGAAGCGATACAAAGTGACGAAGTTGATAAATGGCAGGAAGCGATGAAGTCGGAGATACAAACAATCCAAGAGCGCCAAGTATATAATTTGGTTCGCCAGACACCCAACCAGAAGATTATAGGAACTAGATGGGTTTATGCAATAAAGAGTAACGCTAAGGGCGAAGTAATAAGACATAAAGCCAGATTGGTTGCACAAGGATATACACAAGAACCAGATTTTGCATACACTGAAACCTACTTACCTGTATTAAATTTTTCACTTGTCCGAACATGCATCTTACTATTGATCGTATGCCTGGGATGGACACATAAACAATAAGATGTCAAAAATGCTTATCTATACGGACACCTTGATGAAACAATATATGTCAAACAACCTATGTTTGGGAATTAAAAAGGGCCTTATATGGTTTGAAACAAAGCGGTAGACAATGGTATCAGGAATTAGACTATTTCCTACAAGAGCTACATTTTACGAAGCTAAAAGGATGTAATTGTATATATACGCTGAATGCAACCGCGGTAATATTGGTTTATGTGGACGATATCATTATTATGGCAAAAGATCAATGTATGATGAATGACGTGATGAGTAGAATTCAATCAAAATTTGAAGACAACGATCTTGGAGGTGTAAAATATTTCTTGGGCATTGAATTCGAATTGTCACATAATGGAAGTGCCTATATACACCAGCATGGATACATTGAGATATTAAAACACGAATGGAAAATAGAAACGGAAAGAATATACGATATACCGATAGCAGTAGGGATGTCGTTCAGCAAAATGCAATGTCCACCAGAACAACATCCGATAGACTTTCCGTACCGTCAATTAATTGGTATACTCATGTATTTGGGTCAATGATCAAGACCGGATACTTTCTACGCTGTAACAAATTTAGCAAAATATTCAAGTAATCCAGCAAGAATCCATTGTGGTACTCTAATGAGGATTTTAAAATATGTCTTCGACACAAGTGATCACGGACTGCATTATCATAAATTGACTCATATAACTATTGAAGCCTACTCTGACGCTTCATATGGAATGGACCTGGATGATCGAACGTCCACAACAGGTTTAATTATAAACATTGGAGATAATCCTGTTTTGTGGCGATCTGCCAAACAAGAATGTGTAGCTCAGTCGAGCACTGAGGCTGAATATATCGCCTCATCAGAAACAGCTAAGGAAGTTGTATGGTTACATCGCGTTATAACAGAAATGGCGACAATCCTTAATTTGAATGATGTACAAAAACCAGATATATTTTGTGATAACCAATTATCAATATCCTTATTCCGTAATAGTTTAGAAAATAAGCGCATAAAACATATTGACCTACGCTATCATTATGTTCGAGAATGTGTTGAAAAATGTTTAATTAACATATCATTTGTAGGAACAAATCATAATATACCTGATTTGTTTACAAAAGCCATACCGGCTAGAAGATTTAACGAGTTTTGTAGAATAATGAAATACACCTTTTTCATTTATTTTTCGCGCATGCGCAGTTCCACATTTGTATCATTCCACTTTTGTTCTCCATAGGATTTAGTATAGATAGCTCGATGATATGGATAATATGGATCAGAGAGATAAATTGATTAAGTTAAATATAAAAAAATTAAAAGTTTTATGCACTAATATAGGAATTAAATTCAAATCAAAAAGGAAAAAAAGTCAGTATATCGAGGAAATAGAGAAACGGTTACAAGAAGAGGAAGCGAGCTTAAGCCTGTGTAAGCTTCCAAAACGAGATGATCCTGAAAGAAACACCCTCCTTGATGAAAATGAAAACACAAACGTTGATGTTTTCAATGATTGTGAAAAGTGTAAAGATGGAGAATGTTTATGCAAAAGAAAAGCGTCAACTCCAATAAGTAAGACTTCGAAAAGGCAGAAAGCGGAGCTCCTGCTTGGCTCTGGGATCCATAAATATTTTCAAGGTAATGAATAATAGTTTCAAACATACGCTTATTTGCTCAAATTAAAGGGAAATTATGATGAGATATACTTTATTATTTAATAATGTCTAGATTTATGTGGGATGGACGCTCCCCAGCCAGATGAGATTTCAAATTAGACTAAGGATCCCCATCCTTCTGTGATACCCTACATCACTTCCGTTGAAGTCTATAATTATCTTGTGCAACAAAAGTCAATCATAGATAACAATTCTAACAAACATTTCAAAGGATTTGAGAAATCGGTGGCTCACCATGATGTCAAAGACATTGTTGGAGGGCTGGAAACGAGCCTTGTGAGTTTTAATTTGATATGTATGAGATTTTAACTAAAGGATAATTTCAAACAGATCTATGATCAATTCTTGTATATTAAATCGAGATGTTATCCGTCCATGAAACCGGAAAGCTACAGAGTAGTAGCAGTTCTAGACTCTTTGGATAGGACAATTTGTGGTGGTGCTTGTGAATGCACAATTGGGTAAAATTTTAATTTTTTATTGTAATTTTTTATAGTTTGCTTCACTAATACAGTTTTTATGTTTTATATATTCAAGGCTTTCAGGAGCATGCAGTCACGTGGGCGTAGTGGTCGGCGTTTGGACAAGATAATTCACAGAATTTTGGTTAATCAGTTATCCATGGATAATAATCAGATAATTATTCGTGATTAAATTGCATTAACCATAGACTTCCCGTGGATAATTTCAAATTATGGATAAAGATAAAACAAACAGATATTATCCTATCCAAATGCCGACCACTACGTGGGCGCTTTGCTCTTATACGTTGAAATCTACGCCAAGATGGGAGATGACGAATTTCAGGTTTCATGCACTTCAAAACCTTGCGCTTGGAATGCACCAAAATCTCGGAAAGTTGTCAGCAAAATGTTGACTGAAATAAGCTTCAACAAGCCTCGTTTATACACAGAAAAAAGAAAAGCACCGAAAGGTTTTGATACCATGGCATATTCTAAATTTGATCCGAGACACCAAGAAGACCGAATAAGAGACCCTGATCGATTAAAAAAAGCTATTTTAGACCTTAAAAACATTTACCCAAAAACGGGGGCTTCCCATTTTTGGGATCTTGAGGGAGATTCTGAAATGAATATCGAGGATGTTGAAAAAGCCTGCTTAGTTCAAGAGTATGAACTTGATGGAAATCAATCATGTATTCTGCAAAAATGTATTTATAAACCTGGTAAGTTATTGTTGAAGTACAATTTTCAAGTATTTTATCAAAACAAGGTTTATTTACAGCAATGATATACCGCGATGTCGATGAAAGTTTGCGTCAACAATTCGTTGCTAGTCAAGTAATTGGCCAGGAAATTGTAGACTTAATTGAGGCCAAAACCAAAGAACAGTCTGCCAATGACCTGTGGAAAGAGATAAGACGAGGGAGGATAACAAGTTAACTATTTGGACGAATTTTGGTTTGCAAAGAAAAACAACTCAAAACGTCGCTTGTTGACCCATCGAAACTTGATAAATATTTCCATTAAAATAGGGGAAATAGAAGAAATTGGGGTTAGAACGTCTTTTTAGATATGCCAGATTACCTCGTGCCATGTTGCGTGGACAGAAATTGGAACCGATTGCCCGTCAAGCATATGAAAAAATGTTTAACGTTACTGTCGAAGCTAGTGGTTTTTCCCTCATGGCAGAACATTCATTCATTGGTGCAAGTGGTGATGGCTTAATAACAGACTTAACTGAAACTACTAAGAGCGTTTTAGAAATAAAATGTCCATGCTCCGTAAGAGGTACGGATATCACAAAAATTAAAATATCAACGATAGTAGATAGTTTCCCCTCATTCTGCCTAAAGAAGGTTAATGGAGCAATAATATTAGATAGGAAATCTCCCTATTACGCTCAATTTCAAGGCAAAATGGCCGTTAAAAGGTTGGACTGGGCAGACTTCGTTGTCTATAATGAAGCACCAGAAGGGGAACTTTACAGAGAAACAATTTTATTTGACCAAACATTTTGGCAAACAAAATTACTACCCAAGTGTAGGCATTTTTTTACTAAATATATCACTCCATTTTTAATCAGCGAATTAGAATGATGATAAAAATGGAACTCTTTTCATTGATGTCCTTATGTAGTACCTGATATTTATTTTATTTGTTAAAAAATTTTAATTTTAAATTATTTTGTAAGCGATAAAATTAAAGTAAAAAACTGTTTAAGCTAAGAAATTTATTATCTTAAATAATAATCTCGGCTTTATCTACTTTAAGCCTGTGGCTTATTTACAGGTGGTATAGTTTAATTGATTAAATTAATAACTCATAAATATTTGTCAAATACGAACAAACTGCAAATATGTCATTTGTTAATTTGGCCAAAGTGATAGGTATAGATCCGTCAAAAATATGAAATTTTTTAATCCTAGCTATAGCGCGTTCCACGTGTATTCTGAGTTCAGCTATTCGTCGCGTTTCGATAATTTCTTTCTCAGAAAATTGTGGACGAGCTTTAAGAAACGGTGGTAGATTTAAACCACACTTCTTTTCCTTAAGGAGGTCCTCTATCAAAAAACCCTTATCAGCCATAACATTATCACCCTCATCTAACAATAATATGAGATTTGAATCTCTTGTTATTACTTTATCAGATACTCGACGACCCCAGGCATCTGACACAAAAGATACTACACCTCCAGGAGTTATTCCAACTAAAAATTTAAGGGTGTTTTGGCTTTTATAACTAGAAAAAGTAGCATTTTGTGTTTCAAGTGATTTTGGGCGTTCTATGAAAATTTCTGTACAATCTATAATGATTCTCGTATTCGGGTATTTCATGAATCATTGGGGCATATACTTGTCAAACAAAGCCCTGGTTGGGAAAGGGAATAATTCCTCTAGCTCCAACTTCATTAGTTTTATCCAGGTAGCAAATATTCGCGAGAACGTTGTGATAGATATTTCAAACCTATCAGCGATATCTTGATGGAAAAGTCCTACTTTTAGCCTCATCATGACCGCGAGAAATTCATCCAAAAGTGAAAGTTTATGTGTCCTATTAGTATCACAGGCAAAACTTTGGGTATAAAACTCGGTGTTTCCAATTTGTTCCAACCATTGAACTTTGATGTATTTTTTACGGCTTTTTTCTTGAACTACATCCTTTAATTTCCCTAAATAGTAACCTGCTAGATGAAGAAAAACAAATTATATATAAAACAAGAGAAATACTGAATGTGACTCAAGTAAGATCACATCCCAAAGAAATGTTTTTGCCCAAAAAACGTATCAATACAATTTTATTAAAAATTAACTATTCAAACTATTTACCATGATCATTTCTTAATGCGACAAATGAGCCCTTTGCATATTTCGCTTTAATCTTCCTCTTCGCCATTATCAAAAATGCCCTTGGGGAAAAAATAATAATAATTAGACAAAATTCTGTTAAACCGAAATTGGGTTCTAAGAGAATTGAAATAACGAATTTCTAAAGTTGGATCATGGATGATGCAAGGAAGATCACCTCCGCCTTCTAAAATGGGCTGTTTTTCTAATTAGTAGTTGTTTATAAAATATTTCCAACTTTAGTCGACCACGTAAACTTTAGATGAGAAGTAAGTTTTTGAGGTTATATCCTCAAAATCATGTTTAGATGGGGTTAATACACTGTGACATTACTTTGCTTTTCTACATGAAGGGTACATTATACATCTGGAGGCATTTCGGAAATCACGTTTATATCACACTTTAAAGCCAGTGTCGGCTATAAAAACTATTCCACATAGATGGAGCTAAAACTACCCTTTGCTAAGCTTAGCGGGCTGTTATCTCCATTCCTAGACTATGGTGGTATCTAATGGTATTTGTTTAAACTAAACCGCAGCCGAAAATTTCTTTGAAATTTCATTGAAAATAACAAATTTATGGATATTGGGGCACTATAACACTAGGCTACTTTTGCAAAACTAAGAATATTCTCACTTACAAAACGAATACTAAATATTTTACTAATGTGTCTTATGTTACAAAACGTTTAAGCGGAGCAACCTATATTTGGTTGCAGACTTGGAACAGAACATATGTTAACATTGCAATGCAGAGTTTTCGCTAAAGGGGGCTCCGTTCATTCCCCATTCAATTCATCCCCTATTCCCCTTCCCGAGTGAAAACTTTCCGATGTAAATGCTATGAACAAAGGTGTGTTTTCTTACTTTATAAATTATATTTATATTTAGCTGGCTTAAAATTTAGATAATTAAATCATTAAAGAGCCTTCCACTTTAGAGCCATTACGTCGTCCGCGGCGAAGTTCGAATGTTTTTATCCACTTTTTTCGTTAACTCTTGGCCATAAGAAAACTTTGTTACACTTGGAGCATGAATTTAGAATGGAAGCTAGCGTTTCATGGATATATCACTAACCTTAAAACAAGAACCACATTTATTCCTCGTCTGAAATGGTGCGAACGGATTCGTAACGTAAAACTTGAGGCAAATTCAGAGGGGGAGGGGGAGTAGCACGTGGTTGTGACGTAGAATTTGAGGTTAATTCAAATGAAGAAAGGGGTGACTAGCACTAGGGTTCATACAACTTTTGCAAAACAAATTTCTCTGAGATTTACAGGTTTTTCCCCACATAATTCCCTGAATTTTCCAGTTTTTCCCGTATATTGAGTATCCTATGGAGCAAAAGCAGACGGTATTTTGTCAATAATAATCAATAATCCTATATTTTACTAATCAATAATCCTATAATTTACTAATCAATAATCCTATAATTTACTAATCAATAATCCTATAATTTACTAATCAATAATCCTATATTTTACTAATCAATAATCCTAAAATTTCCCTTTTCACTTTCCTATAGTTCTTATGATTTTAATATTTAAATCCTATTACCTCCCTTAATTTGCATTTCAAATTCCATTTTTTCCTATTCAATTTCAAGATTTTCCCCTACTATGTACTGAATTTAATCTTGGATTATTTCAAATTAATCATGATATGAGGAATATAATCAAAATCTTATATCACTTTAGTCAAGGTTGTCCAAGTAGTCGAAGAAAATGTATCGTGCGAACACAACCATTATTTCGAATCTCGGGTAAATCCCGCCACCTATTTTAAAAATTGGATATGATGCCACCCCTAAATATTGCTTCCTTTCTCCAATTATTGCTATCCTAAATAGTTTGTTCATTGTCACCTTTTCCACAATATTGTTATTTAAGTTGCATTCTACCCTAAAAAGAGGCGCACATTTAGCCACTCTTGATGTTAGATCTTTTCCAATCCCACTAATAAATATATAATAATTACTAACTTAAAATGGCAACTTACCTGACGTAGACAACTTCAGTTTTTTCCTTTTATAAAACTATTTACGCACCCTTTACATGAAAATAGCACGATTACTTTTCATCACCGGGCATACAATTAATATTATGAACAGCTAACAGCATCGTTGACCATCCGCGCCACCCACGATAGGACTACTATTAATACAACCGTCTACGTTAAAAATAAAATGCCGAAAGATCATTAGCTAACGCCGGTTCAAACGTTACAATCTTTGACAAAGACTATGCGCGGTACGTAAAGCTAAGCAGTATGGCATAATGGCAGTAATGGACTCCCTCTCGCGGATGGTGACAGGGAAACTTCTTTAACTATAATATTGTTTGCATACTATATGGTACCGTGGTGGAGTAAGGCTGGTTGTTCTATGATAGTACACTCAAAGAGAACACCCTTGCCGAAATCGCGGTTCGAATTTCAAGACTTATTTAAGTACCGTAATAAGTCCCCACTAGGTACACCGGCAGTCCAAAAACGAGACTTATTTGAGTTTGGATTTCTAAATTTACAAGACTTGTAGCAGTACCCCTCGAGTCTCTTAATTGGACATTCCATTAAGTCTCTTTTTTGGACACTATATTAAGATTCTATCGAATCTCTATTTTGGATACTATTGTAAGTTTCCATCGGGTGTTCATATTTTGATACTAGAGTAATACTCCCTCGAGTCCCTTATTTGGACATTATAGTAAGACTCCCCGAGTCACATTTTCGGACACTATAGTAAGATTCCCAGGAGTGTCTTATTGGGATACTATAGTAAGATTCCCAGGAGTGTCTTATTGGGATACTATAGTAAGATTCCCAGGAGTGTCTTATTGGGATACTATAGTAAGATTACCTCGAGTCTCTTACTTGTATACTATTGTAACATTCCCTCGAGTCTCTTACTTGTATACTATTGTAAGATTCCCTCGAGTCTCTTACTTGTATACTATTGTAAGATTCCCTCGAGTCTCTTACTTGTATACTATTGCAAGATTCCCTCGATTTTCTGTTGTTTAATTGCAAATTGCAAAAAAAAAAATAAGGAAAAACTATGCTGGTTCACTCTAAGAATATGGTGTGTGCTTTAACATCTTTAAAAGTAGTTTATATGGGTCCAAATTTGACACCGTTACGGGTGTTCATTTACACCCCTAAAAGGGTTTAATAACACTTATTTGAGCAATTGGTGTCAAAGATAAGAATAAAATGGTGCAATAGAGGTGTAGTTTAACACTTTTTTAACTCTTATATCGAACTAAAAGTTAATTGTTTACTCTCATATGAGAGTTGTGCAATTCCTTAAAAGGTGTAGAATAGCACCTTTCCGAGTTTAAATAACGTTTTTAAGAGTGTAGCATAACACGTTTCTGAGTCACGCATAACACCTTTCAGAGTGTCGCATAACACCTATATTCATAGCAAGGTTCCACCTTGAGAGAACTTAAGAGGACAGTTCTAACATGCAGAGCTATAACCCTTTAGGCAAGGGTAGTTCTCTCATGCAATGTGAAACAGCATAAAATCCAGCGTGAAACTGCATGATATACTTAATAACTTCTGAAAAGGCAGAAAGTTTTAAATTAGTAAAAATGCATCGGGTGTTTAATTGGTTTTGGAGGCTATAATATCCCAGCAGTAGATACAGACGAACTCGTTAAATTTAACAATCTCTTTTCACGAAGAGTTTTTCGAACACCAGAAACGCGTTTGACCTAATCTACTTTAAAATATTTAAAAAAAAACCATTTTCTACTCTAATTTTACTTAAAATAAAGATAAGAAATGTCACAAAAGCATGTGCCCCACATGTTGGCCTCTCAAGCTGGCGTCTATAGTCCATAACGGTGGAACGAATTCTACGCTACACCGCGGCCACAGGTCTCTTCAAGGCCTGAATATGTGGGTGCACAATATGCCTCTGGCATCGGTGCAAGGATGTGAGCGCCCCTCTCCCCAATAGTAACAATAATAATAATTGCCCTACTGTGAGGCCAGTACCTAACCTAGTCTCGTTTTTTTAGTGTCACACAATACTTTTAAGAGTAACGCGTAACACTTTCAAGAGTGCAATAGCGTTGCTAGGGCTTGAAATTTCGGGGCTTAATCTTATTATTCGTATATTAAAGATATACAAACTTTTATTGATAAGGAGTACGGAACCGAGTTATTGACTATGAGACAATTGTGGATGAAAGAATTTCACTCGTCTTTAGTAAGTTTAGTTTTCGTTTGCTTTTAGTCCCCACTACTGTTTGATATTGAAATTCATCTCTACAAAGATGAAACTTAACGCACTTTTCATAATAATTTTTATACACTATATTGTTAAAGAATTTTAGGGGGTTACGAGCAATTTTTTTGGTATAGTTTACAGATTCTTTTGAGGGGGCTAACTTTGAAATTTGGGGGCGATATAGCCTCCATAAAAGGCCTAGCGACGCCACTGCGAGAGTGTCGCTTAACACTTTTAAGAGTGTCACCTAACACGTTTAGCAGTGCTTTATGAATGTACAATACCGTCGGATTACCAATTTCCTTGTTAATTTTATTTAAAGGATAAAAATATATTCTTTCATGAATATCATCTTTAAAAAAGGTTTAACAATTACGTTTTTCAATAATTTTTTACTGTTTGTATTGACTTTAATATTAAAACATTAATGAAAAAGAAAGACCTTTTTTAAGAAACCCGCAGTATACTATAATTTTACATGTTTAATTTCAAAACGGTGTTTTAATAGTGTTATTGTACACCGAATTTACACCTTAATTTGGCCCCTAAAAACTCAAGGTAATAAAACTCTCTTTTGGGTGTTTTTACGGTGTTTACACCATTTTAACACTTTTTAACACTTCCATTTCTTAGAGTGTGTATAATTGAAAATTTTAACTAACACTAATGAAAAGTGTCATATTTATTGTCATTCGGTTATCACGGCTGATTAGAAAAAACTGTCTTTGCAGACAAAGATTAGAAAAAGTAAGAGATAAGTTTATAAATTAATTGCCTGTTACAACCAACGCCCAGTCCAACTCAAATAGCTTTCCTTTTCACAGTGGAAACTTACCCTTGATCGCTAACCTAGTTCAATTACCCTTGATCGCTAACCTAGTTCAATTACCCTTGAATGCTAACCTAGTTCAATTACCCTTGATCGCTAACGTCTGTTACTTTATTTTCTTCAATTTTAGGTGGTCCTTTGAATAGAATGGCTATTTCACTGCCCTTAGCTCAAAATTTGACTTAGGTGTAGATTAAAATTACGTAATCATAACCTTATATTTGCTAAATTTAAATAGTTATGTATGAAATAAAGCTTGTTTGTCCATGTATATTAATGAAATCACTATACATTTGCACATATTTCAAGCACCTGATCTCGCAGTATAAAATTACACTAAAGAACGGATTTTATTTAGAAATGAAACTCACGTCACGTTTGGAATATTTGAAAAAACGTACCGATATTGCGCGTACATTCGCGATTCATAAACATCAATTCTTTTGTCAAACATAAGATATCCATAGTCCGGATTCCCTTTACCAGCCTTTTTAAAAAACGAGAAAAATATAATTTTTTTTTTTCAAGTCAGTGTAATAATCACCGACAACAACTACAACAGGGCAGGTCAAAGTAATTTCCACATCTTAGATATTCATCATACGATGTGGCTAAAAATTTAGGCCTGGAACAAGAACAATGATATCAGACTGCGTTCATAGAGATGTGAAACGGTGATTTGACGTCGGTAAATCTAGATTTTTCTATCAGAGAGCCAGATTTATTCGGGGCATACAGTACAACGGATATCTCAAACTTCAGGCCAGAGAAGCTGAATGTGATACAGACGTTTTTAAAAATTACGTCAATTTCACATCTCTATGTGTTCATATAGATTTTTTATATATATCAAGAGGAGCAGAAACTTTGTGAATAGGGACCGGCTCTAAATTTTGAGAAATAAGTTCCGGTTGTTCACGTGACCATATCGTCTGCTTAAAAATGACCTTTTGTACGTCAACGGTCAAACCAGAGATCAACCCTTTGTCACCACCAAAAATAAGCAGCAGAAATAATTTAACCAAAAAAAGGCGTTGCTGCTTAGCCTATGAATAAACACAGGATCTAGTTACTCCAAAACCGTGCCCGGGCTTTTCAAAAGCCTTGTGAAATGCTAAACTCTCTGCTCCTCTTGGTATTATCGGAGAGAAGTAAGCAAGGAACACTTTCGTTAAGTGCAGGCTATTGAGGCTATTTTCCACTTTTCGAAGTCCGCCAAAAGTGCGGGAGTGTGGTCGAATGGGGATTCAGTCCAATGGTAGGGAACCGAATATTTAAGTTAGGTAATTTACATGAATTAAAATTCTTGATGATAAAAAAAATAAATAATATTAATCTTGTTCTTGGACTTCATTCTCCCGGTAATTTTACTTATGATCTAGAGCATTATATGTTACGTACTGGTCTCACTAAAACCCTGAACGTCTGGTTCCTGTAAATAATTTAGTAATTTCATTAGAACGTTTGTTACCAGAAGTAGGATAAGGTACTAGAAGTATCGAGGTAACCAAATTCTTCACTTGGCGAAAGTGAATATTTTTGATAACACACCAACGGTTGGCCCTCTAGTAGCGGTTTCTGGATTTCCCTCAAAAACGTGAGGCTCACGGTGGAAGACGGCCGAACTAGATTCAAGCACGCGCGTCCGTCTTCCGCGGCTTTAGGTTGAAAGGAAGGGGGTAGGAAATTGTTCTGGAACTCGACCAATTTTTTTCTCTCTAGTGTAGGTGCGATGGAAGCGGCATAAAACTTTCAAATTTGTTCACTAGTGCCAGAATGCTAGAGCTCTTTAATTCTAGTTCCTTATCCTACTTCTGGTATTACTGGTTTGCTATATGGTTTTTTTCGTGTGTGTTAGAAGATGAATGGAGTACTGAAACGTTTCTCAACAAAAATCTAAAATAAATATTAAATAAATATTAAACAAGTTGAGAAAACCAAAATATATACATCATCGATGACGTGGTGCGAAAGACCTTACTTTAGGGCTACGTTCAGTAACTCACAATAGGGGAAAACCCGTTTTTACCTCTCCGAGTGACGATGACGTCACGGAAAGCTATTTCGCTGGACGTGTATGTGAGTGTGTCTGTCTGACAGACGATTCAATTAATTAATGTAAATTATTTTTATAATATAATTTATCAGAAGTCCATCAAATTAGCCTGGGAAGTAACCAAAAGCGGGGTTTGGGACTCCCCTCTCTTGTGTAGCAATACTGAAGAAGGGCGACACATTTGCCACCTCGCGATAATTTTTGTCAGATCTCCGGTTTAGGTGCGACTCTTACGCCAAAATTTGCCCTATTGAGAGAGAAAGAACTATTGGCTAAAAATGAACGCAGGATCTCTAAAGGGAACGAAAAACGCCCCTTCCATTGTAAAACCGAGCCCTCTTTAGCATAGAATCAGGAGAAGGGACGGAATGGGGGGGTCTGAATTTTGGAACATTCAAGGTCATTCAGTTTTTTAGGACTCTTCATAAACTTATTGAAAACTGGGGCGGTTCCTTTTTTATTTTTTTACAAAGCAAACAATCTACCCGTTGGAGATCCGGTGTTCATGGGCTGAGGAAGTCACGCCCCGCTCACGTCAAGAAAGACTTCCTAGAGAGGAGCTCGAGATTTCTAACAGTGTTAAGAAAGGGGGAAAAATCTAACCCCCTACCCATGGAGTTAGAAGGAGTTCTTACCCCAGCAGAGACGTACGCTATACCACCTATTGTAATTGTTTACTTCCTAGGCTAATTTAATGGACTTCTGATTTTATATAGCATAAATAGGCTTATTGTTCATTTGGCGAAGAAAGTCGTTCTATGGGGGTGCGGGTAGTAGGCCTAATTTTGGTGTTGTTGTCCGAGCTAGAATGTTGCCGATCGAATAGAGGAAGTAGCAGTTGCGGAGGGATGTGTATACCAGTTTTACATTAATAATATGGCTAACCATTTTTAGTTTAATGACGAAGAAATGGTTAATGAAGTCCATAGAATGGCTAAATTGCAGTAAGTGTAATGCAAAACATACCGAGGAAACATCTCTGAAAAGCTAGGTGCCTCGTGTAAATATTCATTAGTTAATTTTTTATGAATACATGTTTTCCTTGCCTACTGTTTTAAACGACATTTGTATATTTGAATGAAACAAACGCTCGCCGAATATTATACGTGACGTTAACTAGCTTGCTGATTGGATGTACGCTGGGTACGCGAACGTGAGCGTGTTGAACATTTTTCTCCTCTATCGCCACTAGCTCCCAGTGTTCTCAAAGCGAAATATTACAAAGCGTGGCTAGGCTATTTTTTGGCGTAGTTCGGGAGCTTCGCCTAATAAGCTTTGGCAAGCGAAGATTTTTGCATAGTGCGGTCATAGCTTAACGGTTCCCGTGAGGCATCGTTAATCGTACGATATGCCCATGATAGGGGGCTTCAGTAGTTTGGTTCCCTATTCTCCATTTTCACAAGGAGGGGAGGTTTTGTTGACGTTGCCACGACGACGGATTTGTCATGACAACAAATGATAGAATTGTAAGATTTAGAGCTTAGGTGGAAGCACATTTTTAGGCCAGATAGACCATTCCTGTAATTACTTGTTGAGAAACCACAGTGCAGGGGTCTCTTCCGACTCGTCAAGAGGCAACGCGAGATGGAGCCAGATTTCGCTACACGCGGGAGGCTAGCCGACTCGCACTTCCTCAAGCGGTACTTCTTGACGTACCCCTAAGCTTTATAAAGTTCTCTTCACCCATTTCAATTAAGGATTGGTCTATATTTTCGGAAGGGAATTTATACTACATGGGGACTCGAATACAGCATAGTAGTCCTTTAAAATTAAAATCAATTCTCTGGAATTTGGAATATGACAATTTTATGGATTTTTGCTTACATCTACAGTATTTAAATGTCGGCGTATTAGATTCAGAAAACCTTAACATTAAAAAAAATTAATTATCCGAGGAATGAATTCACACTTGCATTCAAAATTTATTAAGAATACACCCGAAAATTATAGATGTATACGTATTATATTTTTGAAATACTGGTGTTCTATAGGTAGGAATACGCTGTTCCCTTTACCTTTATCAAACTTTCTATCAATTCACAAAAAACGGAGTACTACGACCGAACAAAGTTTGATTATGTAAAACCAGGGATAGATAGACTTTTTAAGACAGAATAAACAATGTTTGGCCTTTACTTCAGTCCGACTCATAGACGAGTATATAGTCCCTTCCTTCAACACGTAACCAAAAAATTAAATTTTCTTATTGACTCACAAAAACTACGTATTGGTGACGTTGCTGACAAGGAGGGCCAAAAATACGTAATTCCTGTTTACCTCTGTCGCCATGACTACGACCCCTCTTGCGTTGTACCATAGCCCACTCGATCACGTGCGTCACGACGCAAGCTGCTCGCGCTTTAGCTATAGAGCGCGGATCGAGTGGGCTATGGTTGTACAGATAAGCGTCATCACAGGGGTTCAAAATGGAGCCGTCTAATGAGAGGGTCCGGTAATTATTCGGGAATTGTTTTTAATAGCAATTAAGAAGGTAGTTAGTGAATTTGGTGCCGGTGTTTTGGATTTGGAGTACATCTGTAAGGGTGAAAAGTGTTCGTTAATTCTTTCTTAAGCCAATCATTTCTACTATCCTCATGATTTTGTAAACGAATTTGATGAAGTTAACCAAGGCTTAGTGAATGGTCAGGAGTTTTGTGAGCTTAGTGTTTGGCTAAAACCTGTTCGTGCTGTAATATCTATGAAGACTTTTACTCAATTCTAACTCTTTTTTAATTTTCTTGGGTCTTCCCCGTTTTTTTTTTCAGTTGCAAGCCCTATGCCTTGTGTAACTTCCATTTTTAAACAATGTTATTTCAAAAATTACAATCCGAGCCCATTCCAACTTGGCAGACGAAGGGGCAGACGACGTTTATTTGACCCGGATATACATACAACGCCATAACAAAAATAAGACCCCGCCTCTTCTTTCATACCCCTCCGTCACGGGTAAGGGAGTCGTGGACTTGGACGCGCACCCGAATAACCCAGTTACCCATTCCGTCTTAAAAAAGTCTATCTATCCCTGGCATTATCAAAAAAAGTATCTGATACCAAGGCTACTCATGTTGGTACAGTTAATGATTGTGTAAGGTTATAACTTGAGAACAGGTCTGTAGCTACCGCGGCACATGGGGAATTTTGCATCAAATTTATGTTAAAGTCACCTAAGATAATTTACTTTTCAACACGGTATAACAGTAACGCTGAAAAACAGTCATCTTTAATTACTTGATATTGCCAAATATTTGTACAACATGCAGGGATATAATCATGTAGTCAGTTTTCTCTCTTCGACCATTCAAAATTACAAATGGCGAAACCTGGTTTAGAGAAGCAGCGATGAAAGGTGTTATATTCTCTTACGAAATTGCCATTGAAAAACTATTTAAATTAAAAACTTATTATCCTAAGTAGTTTTGAAGGAATTAGAGCAGGGATAATGGCCCTACATATCTTTGTAGGATCAAGTCGTGCCTTGCTAATCAACCGGTTTCAAGTGTCATTATTTTTGACCTGTATAAGGAAAGTATTTTAAATTAAAATGCTTAAGAATTAGTTCACTTCAAGACATTATGTCTTTGATTGTTGTAGAATCAATACTTTTTGTAGTTCTCCTTTTTACTTTTGCGCTCTTTAGAGCAGCGAAAGTATTGTTCTGACCTCTGTTGGCTGGACGGCTGGCTGGATTTGGTGTAACCGCATAATAAGATTCGTCATAAATAAACTTTTGAATTTCAAATTTCCCGCGAATTTTCGACTCGAAATTCACCCGTAGTTCACCTCACACCTCATAGGTGGCGTAACGTATTTAATTTCAATTGAAATTATTTTTCTGTCGGCGCCGGGCCTCGAACCTGCAATGTCCTGATCCATACGAGACGCCAGTGAAGTCGCCCGACCGCGCGCTCTACCACGAAGCCACGCTTGGTTGTAATATAGAGCGAGTTAAATTATACTGAAGAGAAGAAAGAGAGAGTTAGGATATGGACCCCCCCACCTCCCCGACGCCCGCACTTACTGCGTGGGTTCAGCGGGAGACGAGAGAGAGAGAACTGTGCAACTGTCTGGCTTTAGATATGGACCCCCCACCTCCCCGACGCCCGCCACTGGATGCTGTCGAATATATATTGTATCGCGCTAGAGGAGGAGAGACAGTTGCTTGCAATTTTTTTTTGCAATTTATAATTATTATATATCTTTTTAATCCTAGGCAAGATTAGATTTCTACTTGGGAACTTAAACATTACAATTAATATTATCATATTAATCAAAAAAGAAATTAAGGTTCTCCCCGACAGAAGGCGCGCTAAGCAGAGAGAGTTTTCTAATTTCACCAATGATATCGTTTTTTAAGACTCGTCTGCTTAAAAGTTAGGCAGGTTGATTTACTAATAAAATTAAATGTATTAACAAAATGAAACTCGAGTCAGCGTTTTAAAACTATAACTAGTTTGGGACGGAGGTACCATTGCTCACTATTTGTTTGGCAAGTTTAAAATTAAATGATCACTTAACGGAACTGACATAAAATAATAGGCAGATTTTTGCAGAATTAAATTGCAGATTCTTTGCAAAATTAACTAATCATTTTGGCAGTTTCCGCTCTCGCTGGGTTCATCTACTAATAACAGTTACGTAAGTGATAATTATAAAAATAAAATCAACAATCTCATAAAATCAACAACTCAAAATATAAAATGAAATTTATGATCAAAATGAATCTAATTTCAATCAACGACAAACGGAATCAACGTGTTCATCTCTCCATCCACGGAAATATGAAATTTCTACATGAAACATGAAAGTGCTATCAACCTAACAATTTTTAGAAATGTAATTTTAATCAGTGAAACATACTCATTTAAAGTTAACTAATTATAAGTCGCTAATTTGATTATTATATTTTAAAAAAATTATATTATTTAAGTAATAAATTTAACGATGGTGTTGATAGTACCAATAGAGTATTCAAGGATTGATTACGTTAATATCAACATATCAAACAAAAAGTATTTAATTATAATTTGGAATTTCAATTTAAATTTATACAGTTTTTTAAATGCCCATTGAGATTCAGAGTCTGTCACTGAATGTTGAAGATCTCCAGTCTCTGCCAAGTGATTTAAATTTTCAGACCCTCTCTGTGGGAAAGGGGGAATTAAATTAACGAGACTTACAAACTGACATCATCCTTAAATTAAATAAGGATTATAAATTAAAATTTAAATCAAGGTATTGAAGGTTTAATTAACGTTACTTTGAAAGTATCAAATTAAAAATTTACAACTTAAGCTCATCAATAAAAAGAACATTAAGATAATTATTAATAGGCATAAACAATCATCAATAAAAAGAACATTAAGATAAATATTAATAGGCATAAACAATCATCAATAAAAAGAACATTAAGATAATTATTAAAAGGCATGGACAATTTACAACTTAAGCTCATTAATAAAAAGAACATCAAGATAATTATTAATAGGCCTTTCCTATTATGGGGATAGTAAAACTGTACCAGTCCAGAAAGAACATACAATTTTGTTTAAGAATGGACTAGCAAAATTTCACTATTTTGTCTTCCTTAAACTTTGTATTCTGGCAGCTCTGTTGCCAAGAGTTTTTTGTTAGTTTGGCAACCTAGGCCATCGTCATCAAAGCAATGTTTTTTCCTAACCTCAGGCTCATACGCCGAAGTGTGTACCTTATTCGAATGTTAGGAAAGGATTTTAAAATATCCATGCGGTGGCATAACTAGTTAAATATCAGCAACAGTTGAAAAACCTTGGCCTAACTAACAAGGTCTGCTACAGTATAAGGTACAATTCGTTCAGTAATATAAATCGGTTACATAATAATAAAAATATAAATTTAAATAAGATTTGCAAACGCATCAGAAACTCCCGTTACTCGGACCCCGAGTCCCCGACTCCCCGTCTCCCCGATACACTAAAGACCGAGGCTTAAACCTCGTAGCTCGCGGCCATCTTTATTGTTTACATCATGGGCTCGTCATTACAGGGTAGGAAATAAGACAGGTTTACAAGTCCCAAACCAGTTTATTAATTGCCCGGACCAGTTTATTTATTCCAAAAGTTGGGGTCAGTGGTATCAGGGAGCACTTTATTAATTAGGGTTTTTGGAAAAAATAGACGGTGGGACCAGTTTATAAATTCGGGGTTCCTTTTTAGAATTTTTCTAGCTCAACACATTTTCTACCAATTCTACTCCTAGGTAGTTAATACTCCTTGGCTACAACTTCCCTACAAAAGTTTTGTATTCTATTGACTATTGATCTTGTCTAGCGTCTATACTCTAGAATGAGTCTCTTGTAGTCGCCAGTCTAGACCATAGCCAGTACTAGTTGTCAGTAGTCGTATTTCTCAGTAGTGCATGGTCACATTACAAGATTTTGATCTGGCTTACTGATAGCGAGAGAAGATATTGCCGCCGAATTTATGGAAAATGCAATAAGGAATAAGGCTAGTTCAGAAAAGGATTAAGAACTTCAAATATCATTAGACATGTTGATTGATATTTAGTGGCAACTAGTTGAAAAATTGTGATAAGAAATAAAAGTTAACTGTTATGGATTGTTATATGCTACTTTTTCCTACAGTAAAAAATTCAAATTCAATTACAATATTCAGCTTCTTTACTTTTGTGTCTTTACGTGCTTTTAATTCTCACCATTTTAGAAATTTAATTTATAGTGGGACCGGTAAAATAATAATTAATGCGAGGGTCACTGGTCCCAAGGACCACCACCACATCCGCGACACCAATTCGCCGCAACCCACTCCGAAACAGACGAGCGCCTGAAAGGCTCAACCTATGAGACAGCAGCTAAACCAAGTTTTCACCATAATAACAATAACCTCATGAAGGACAGTATAAATAATGAGTTTAAACAAACTTTTCACCATAATAACAATAACCTCATGAAGGACAGTATAAATAATGAGTTTAAACAAACTTTTCACCATAATAACAATAACCTCATAAAGGACAGTATAAAATAGTGACTTAAACAAAGTTAAATCTGAATTACAATCTACCTCATTAAGCTCAACCAAACTGTTACAAATGCATAGCGCAATATTACAAGTTGCCAATGATCTTCGAATTTTATTGTTAAACCCTCACATTATCTTAAGACTCATACAGTCACTGGGTTTTAATCTCACGGGAGAGTATTGCTATATTCGTAATTCCCGCCTATTCCAAACAAAACCTAGATGGCGCCCCATCCTCAGATATCGATTGATTGTAACCCCCATTTTCTAAGCATGAGATATACGTCGTTTACCAGGCAAATTCAAGGGGGGCTGCCATTGCGTCTTAGTAGTTTTTGATACCGCCATCTAGCGTCGAAGTAAAGCGTAAAATTCGGTATTTTTGTCTCTTTAAACGTCGGTGTTTAAAGCCATCTAGCGTTCAAAAGCAGGAAGTTCAAAACCATCGTCTGAAATCCTTTGGCTCGGTGAATCCGATGATTTGAACATATTTTTTTAATTCTCATTGGTAATTAGTAAGTTTTGAAAAATAAAAATGGCAAGCTGGGGTAGAACATGTTCCGTTCTTGGCTGCAAAAGTAGTGATAGGGATTTAAGGGAGTGGAGATCGTGGGTTTGCAAACTTCATTCGGGACCTGACAAAGGGTTAACTCTGTGTCATAAAGATTGTTGTTGTCCGCGGCCATTTTTAAAATACGGAATAAAATCAAAGTACAGAATTCGCTCACTAGATGGCGATTACCAAAAACTACTCACATTTTAAAAATGGGAGGTAACCTCGTACATCGCGTACAGGAGAGAACACTCCTCACTTCTTTATCCGCACTCAAGCGGCATCCTTGCCACCCAATGTAACGAATGACCATAATCATATGGTAGAATAAATCTTGGATATTGATTAGTATATCTAGCCTAATTAATCCACCAAGACTTGAACACTACAGTTAATTACTTATTTAATTAAACTGTAAACCAAATTCTTACTAGATTGGTTTTATTCATAATCGGAATGCTATTTTATAAACAATGGAAAAAAACCTGAAAATTATAAATTTGTCGGGGTCAATGAATATAGTAATACTAATTCTAGTCACTAGAGGGCGCGCAAAAGTGTAATTTGGCCGGGGCCATCTTGTTTTATTCTAGACAGTGCAGTCTTGTAAGAATAAATGTACAATAGTATGAAATATTTTATTACTTAGCTTTTCCGGTCCGTTCTGAAGTTGGCGCTCACTAGGATAGCAGATGTTGAACTGCGCATTTATATTCATTGTGAGTAGCAAAATAGCTTTCTTGTATCGATTCTCGCATACCGCGTGAACCCAAGGCGAATAATTTTGGTTTCCTTAATTGGACTTTTCCGAACTTTCGCTTTGTAGTTTACTTTTATGTTCCAGAAACAGTGAATATTGTAGCGTGTTGAAACCATTAAATTTCGTTAATTGTTCTTCTTAGTTCTAAAAGGAACTAGAAGTGGCTCTATGTTTCCTTGGGGGAATGGTCGACTATTTGCTAATTGTCCTCGGCACGTTAACTCCTTCTTTCTAAGTGAGAAAACTTTGTTTAATGTTACTATATTTCGAATATTGTCACGATATACTGATATGGTGGTCTAGTCTAGTGACGCGCGATGTGAACTCTAATCAAGCGACAAAAGAAAAACTGTACTCCTTGTAGCTGATGATGCTATGGTCAACCAAAATTCTCTTACATTTGGTGATATTTTTGTAGGGGATCATGTAGTGGCCGAATTACATCTATTAACTATTGCAGTAGTTGAAAAATATTCAGTAAACCAAAGAATGGCTAGAAAGCTATTTTGTGGGTGATGGATATCATTTTGTTTACACGAGTTCCATTCTCGTCGGAGCCAGTTCAAAGTATTTTTTGAACTAGTTATCGTAGTTTTAGAAGATTGAAAAACTCT
>JAEQBA010002408.1:0-64672 GCA_019434445.1 Phalangium opilio | reverse complement strand
ACATAAAAATAATTGTTATCAATTATCGTAATCGCGTTTGTTGCTCCTTTTTACCTTCGACACAAACAGCATTGACTAAAGTAAGCTATGTGTAAACTACAATAGATAAACATTTAAACAATTGAAAGTTCATGATAGAATTTCCGAAAACGTAAGACGACATAATAAAATCCAAAACTCCGGATCCAGCATGAGAAATTTCCATTTATAAAGTTATAAAGTAAATTATCCTTAATTATATTGCAATTATTTAGTACTGTGTAAAATATTTTATATAAAATAGAAAATATTATTTAATAATGTGCAGTGTTTTTTTATTTAACTCTACCAAATTAATGTAGCATTCTTGGGATCTTAGCATATTTAAAAAATACCACTGAAGTTAATTAAATAGTATATATATTTTTCATCCTTTTCGTTTGGAGTGTTTATCATTAGTCTAATGATTCTTAATAGTTCATTCACTGTATTTATCTCATTGGTTCTTGAAAACTAACGTCAGCGTGACAAGAATAAAGCAAGGAGTCCACTTAGCCTTGCGAAACCGTATCGTTTTAAGTTCGTAAATCATCCGAAAGAGGGCGCCCATTACCTAAGTCCGAAAGCATCGTTTAAGAAACGTTATCAGATGGCGTTCTGTTCGTATTTGGATACGTGACGTTACGTTAACGATACGGTTTTGCAAGGCTTAGTGGACAACTTGCTTGACGAAAATTACGTATTTTCCGACTCACGAGAGGCGAAATAGCCCGGCCTCCTTTTACGTCCCTCCTTGTATTTTGAAAGGGGGACTGGGACCATGACACGCGAATACTTAGGCATCTTAGCTTTCTCCCTAATAAACTAGATATCACTTTTTGATATAACCTTAATTCGTATTATTACTCATAAAATTGTTCACACTCGGCCATTTCTAGAGAAAAATAGGTTGAAATTATAATGAGGAAGAATAATTACAAAGTTAGGGCTGGGTTTAATATAAGTAAATATATATTCTAAAATGGGTTGATTGCTTTTAAATAAAAATTACGGAAGGATGTCAGGTCATGTCATTAGGGCCGCTAGGCTCTGAAGATACATACATAGTGATCTTAGATTAATACGTTCAAATATATTAATTCGAATATAAAGTATCTCATTTCCAATGTTAGAAACCTTTCCATTCCGAATAGAGCTCGGCATTATCTATCCATTATCCACATTATTTTATCTTTATACATACTGGAAAATTATCCACAGAACTTACATGTTAAATCGTATCATAATCCACAAATTTGTTTATAAATAATCGGTTATCCACCAATTTGTGGATAATGGATAGAAAATGCCGAGCTCTAATTCCGAAAGCAACCGCCTCTTTATTTCTTTCGTAAATGGATACTCTGAATGTTTTACAACTGGTATTAGATAGGAGAAGTTTTTGGTTGTAGAAGTGCCTGAAATTATGTAGAGCTCGGCCTTTTCGATCAATTATCCACTTTATTTTATCTTTATCCATACCCGAAAATTATCCACAGAACTTACATGTTAAATCGTATTATAATCCATAAATTTGTTTATAAATAATCGGTTATCCACCAATTTGTGGATAATTGATCGAAAATGCCGAGCTCTAAAATTATGTGGGATACAAAAAATTTCGTTTTAAAACGTTTAAAACTAAACAAAAATTCGACAACCGAGAAACACAGAACGATTTGTTTTGTAAACCTATTTGGGATTATTGACAGTTTTACATAGTTTGGTAATATAAAACATTCGCCACTTGGCTATCCCTATAAAAAATTAAATAATATTAATAATTTAACCTATGAACGTATGTACGTATATTCATCAAACTACATAAAAATGCATGAAACTTATTTACAAACCTTGAACGTATACGGGTTCTCAGAAATTCAATTATTAAACTTCTATTGGTTTTTTATGTTCAAAACATCTAATCTAAGCTTTAATGACATTTTTATATTTAAATATAAAGCTATTATATTGAACGGAAAAATTGCGTTGAAACTATTTATATTCCCTTAAACTTTTGAAAACATCTAAATCAAAATATTAATTATTAATTATATTAGATTGGAAAATAGTAAATTTAATGTATCTCCAAGTGACAGGAGTGAAGGTAGTGCAGTGATGATTTTTTACGTTATTTCCCAGAAAGTCACAAAGGGGAGTGGCAGTGGTTCAAAAAATTAATGCTTTTAAAAAGTTTTAAAAATAGTAAAGTCTTGAAAACCTTCAATATATGTATATATACATTTCAAACAGTAAATTTAGGTTCAATCTGACTTTAAAACACGAAATGGATCATTATTATTTACCCGATTAAAAAATTATTTTATTACCTATTATTTTTACCCGATAGCGATTGAAAAAATTGCCGATTCAAAGTTCCCGATAAAAAACGAATTAAAAAATTATTCGACCGATTATTTTTGCAAAAATTTTCTTCAAAGTTAAAATCTGTTAGTCGAGGATTTTTGGTGAAACAAATTACTTCGCAATGGACTGTCATTCCGAATCCATACCATCAAGTGATGATGACGTTGAACCAAGTGCAAAGCGGCTTAGAACTACTCTCAACTGGGAAACTATTGGCTCATTTAAAACTAAAAGTGAGGCTCATTTGTATGTTAAATCATTCAAGTCCTTCAACTACAACACGAAAGGAAAATCAGCCAATGATACTAAGCTACTATACCTTTGCAACGTCAATGACAGATGTCCAGCTCGGTGTAGAATACGGTTACCAAAAGATTCTGACGTGGTAATGTTTTACATTGTTTTCGGTAGAAAGATAGGTTATTTAATTTATTTACTTAGGTTTTTGTTGACAAGACATCCAGTTAGCACAATCATGAACCAAAGATATATGGTATTCAAAGCCCAGTGAAAAATGCAATACGAAGCTTAGTTGACTTGGGAATTCGCAAACCAAACCTAATTCTTAAAAACTTGGAAAAGGCCGGTCATTCGCTACCTAGTAAAATGCAACTAAATAACTTTCTGACAAGAGGTGGATCAAATAACTTATCTTTGGGGCAACTAGAAAAACTTTGTAAAGAAAACGCATCTGCCGGAGATGAATTAGACAAGCCATTTGTGTTGTCGTATGAAATTGACTATGAATTTAAACAGTTTAGAGTCGCATTTTCGACGCGACGACTTTTGTCAATGCGTCATATGAGCGAGGCCATTTAAACAGACGCCACATACAAGTTGCTATATCAAGGTTTTCCTGTTCTCTTAGCCGGAACGTCTCATAAAAAGAGAGTTTTTCACCCTTTCTTGATGGGGGTCACACATGGGGAAACAGAAGTAGATTTCAAATTTATTTTTAAATGCTTAAAATATGACGAATATTGTCCGAAGATCTTAATAGCAGACTGTGCCGATTCCATAACGAATGCTTTTAACGCAGTATTTGGTTTAGAATTCACCCGGGTTCATTGTTGGGCGCATGTGATTAGAAATGTTGACAAACGATTGAGGTCTTTAAAAGGAGAATGGAAGTCCCAGATTAGGTCAGATATCTTGTCTCTGCAACTTGCTAAAACATGTAACGAGTTTTCAACTGCTAAAATTAGATTTCTTAAAAAATGGGAACCAATATTAGTAGCTCAACCATTTCTTGAATATTTTAAACGGGAATATTTAGAGACTTACACTGGGTGGTATGAGGGAGTAGCTCAAGGTTACCCTTCTACAAATAATGGTCTTGAATCGACCAACAATGTGATAAAAAATGAAGCAACTCTTAGAGAACGTTTATCATTACCCAAGTTTTTCGAAAAAACTTTTGAAATACTTAATTCGTGGTCCAAAGAAAGAGACATTACGCGTCCGAATTCAAAATCGTTTGCTCAAGAACCTGAATTTGATTTGTCACTAATGAAAAAGTCATTTGAATTCACTCAATCACCACAAGCCTTGTCAATGAAATGTAGAAAAATTAATGACACCTCCTCGTACTGGTTTATTCTTCCTTCTGGTAAAGAGAAATCTAAGTTAAAAGATACAGAGATTAATGGTTTCATCAATATGTCCAAAAACCAAAGCTACAAAACATTCGACTCCTACAAACAGTTTCAATCAAGAATGTGGCAGGTGACAATATCCGTTGACATTTCCTTTAAATCAGTTTTATGGAACCAATCAACTTGTACATGCCCACCGGCCATGAAGAAATACATTTGTCACCACATTCTGGGTTTGGCTGTAATTTTGAAACTCTTTGCATTACCCCCAGAATCCAAAAATTTACCAATTGGTTCTAAAAGAAAACGAGGTCGCCCGGCCAAATCTACAAAAGCTTTAATTATTGACTAAAAACACTTGTTCATGTTTTATTCGTATTGGGAAAATAAATATTTTTCTATCAAAAGTAGTTAATTTCTAATCGGTACCTATTAATTTTCGATTATCGGTAATTATTTATCGCATATAAATTATTTTTTAATCGGTACTTTAAATACAACCCAACACGAAATATGCAGAGAAATTTCAATTTATCTATAATTACTTGGAAAATACGTATTACTATAATTTTTTATCCTTGTAGTACTAAAAGATTTCGGTTTGTCCACCATAGACAAACTAATAGTGAAAAATACTAAGATTTGTGGTCTTATTCATCGCTAGAGGGCTCTGCACTTGTACGTCACAAAAGTGAGAAGGCCTTCTTACTTCATAAAAAAAGGAAAAAATAAATGCATTCACTGTAATAGCGGTAAATATAAAACGATGGTTTTCGTAAACACAGCCGACTAGATTCAGACCTACATTTACTTAATAAAACTCCTTTTTGATTAAAAGCATTTCTCCGATGAGAACAAACGATGAAATAGCAAGACCCATCAGCCACAAGAGAAAGGATCCACTGACAACTTTAATCGTCAAAGGTGACATTTCCTCCGGAGATCGTCTCCATCTTGACATCTCGTAAATAATTTTCTTCGGAATTGAGTCATAGTGGATAAAATTGTGCTCCATAATATTTAGGACCCTGAGGATTTACAAATGAAGTATATATTACGCGCTATTTATATGTCCTTTAATCCAAAAATATCAATGAAGATTAGCATTTCAAAAAAAAAACAAGCTGCCCCAGCAGAAAGGACACTCGTGCGGGATATGTAAGATAATTAAAAAGTGAAAAATAGGGGCCAAAAAAGCGAGCATGAGGTGACAATTTCTTTACTAGACGCCATACCTTCAGTTCTGATCGAAATAAATATTATCTTAACAGTAGAACTCGCAGCAGACAGCGTAACTCTTTAGAAGGAAAGTTATTCTCTAGCTACTAGCACCATGCCCAAACAACCGCGCGCGCCTCGGAGCCGGAGTCTTTATCCTCTTTCACCATCGCTGGCTTGGGAGGAGCCGGAGTCTTTATCCTCTTTCACCATCGCTGGCTTGGGAGGAGGCGGAGTCTATTTATCCTTTTTTGTCTCTTCAACTAGAGTTCGTTCTGGTGGAGTCACCAAATAAGTGTTTACTTAAAAAACTCGAAATCGGAATGATAGGGATGAAAAGCCCCAAACACACGGTTTTCCTGTCGCCATGCATTGCCAAACAGGGTTGTTGATTTTTTTGATTTTTTCAAAAACATCAAAAAAATCGATTTTTTGATTTAAATCGGATTTTTTTATTTTAATTGATTTTTTTGGATTTTTATTGAACTACTAGATAGTAAATTACCAACATGAAAACGTTTGAGTCAAAATTAACCAAAAGCAAAATAATCATGACATTTAAGCAGCTATTGGATATTGTTACTATTCAAATGCTTGTATAAAAAGACTAGTTTGACCGCTATTTCATTTCCTAGCCTTTCCTGCAAGACAAACTGGAGTTCTGGGAAAAACTTAAACTGAAATATACCAAAACCATGATTATTTTTAATTTTAGGTCTTTTCTAGTTAAGTTTCTTCTCGAGTTTCTTAAACTACTTCTTGGAATCTTAGAAAACATTTTTTAAAAATAAAAATATATTCTTGATTTTAATGAAATGATTTTTTTAAAAAAAAATCGCTTGATTTAAATCAAACTGATTTAAATCAAACAACCCTGTTGCCAAAGCTATGCTAGAGAGACCTTGAAAAACCGGGACCAATACCTCGTGCGAGGGGGGGATTCTCACCCGCACGAGTAAAAATGTTTTTAGACCCGTTTACTATGAGCGCAGAGGAAACACATCGTTCAATGCAACACTCACGTGACTGTCATTAAACAATGATGTGAAATTTTAAATGGACGTAACACTCTTAAATCAAAGGGTGTAGTTTAGAATACTTTAGATCCTTTTGTCTTAACTGAGACGGGTTCAAAAACAACACCATTAATGTTTAACGGTCCATTTTTAACACTCTGAATCTTAAAAATATTACCCACCGATATATTATTGCACTTTAATATGCATTTTCTTATTAATTTTAACAAGGATGATGGGGGGGGGGTGGATACAAATTCTGAAAGAAATGCGCTTAGTAACCGCGGAAACGATTGGGTCTGGTGGGAGCCTGAGAATGGTGGAGAAATACTCGGGACGAAAGCCAGGTGGGCTACTTCAAAACTATACACTATTTAGCGCCATCGTGTTGGCTTAATTTTACTAAAAGTTATTTTAAACTGTTTCGCTCACAAATAAAATTTGCAATTGAAACACTAAATTTTATCAAGAAGGAATTTATATAAGAAGATCTAAAATAACGCGCGAGTGATAATCGACAATCCCCCCTTCAAGGGTGGGAGAGGGTTGAAACGGAGGCGGGACTTAATATTTTATCTTACTCTGTGTTTTCCACCATCTATCTATTTTACATTTTCGTTAAGCCTTGGTTTGGTTTTGGAACTCACGAAATCATAAGTATAGTACACTTGATTCGATTTAGAAAAAATTATAGGACGACCGATTTTCACGTAGAGACACATTTTCAAATTCTATCAAGTTAGGTTCAAAACCTTTAACTAACTTGTTAATGGCAATTAAAAACCACCGTCGTACCGTTTCAGCACCGCTGTCAGCCATCATTTCTGTTTTCTTTGCTAGAGGTTTGTTTTTTCCCTAGTCGGAATACGTCATTTGCGTCTGTATGACCTATCCCCACGGGATCCAATAGGAAAGCGCATAGCAATGACGGTCGTTGGCCTTACTTGTCCACTAACACCGGCGTAAGAGTAGAAGCGTAAAATCTCGCGACTTAGGTCTTCTTATATAAATCTCTTCTTGATTTTATATAGAGTTAATATTTAATAATTATTGTTTCGAAATTGTTGCTAAAATAACAGTGCACTTAGATGACGCTGCAATAGGGAAACGCAAGCATGATTTTACGGACAACTTTTTAAATACGTTTCATTTCACGATACAATGTTTTCGGAAAAAGCAATTGTTCTTGAAAAAGCGTAGATATGAATTTTTTGGAATAAATTTAGAGGGAATAAATAGATTCAACAGTAAAATCAGTTGATTGAATTAAATAGTGATGAAGGGTTAAAGTAATAATAATAAAGAAGAATTGCAATATCTGAACTTCAGTCAATTGATAAACCTCACTCATATCGTTTGTTTTTTGGCCTTGGTCCAAACCAAGACTTTTTGGGTATAATTCTTATGTCGCGGTTCTTATATTGTGCCCATTTTTATTCCCTATAAAAGGTTTTTTAGTAGAGGTGTGCGGTTAACCGTTTCAATCGAATAATTCGATCAAATACCGAACCGAATAATTCGATTCAGTATTCGATAAGCCTATTTTCACTATTCGATTCGAATATCGAATACCGAACTGACTATTCGGTTAAAGTTTGACTACCGTAAATTTTGGTCCTTGTCACTAGAGAGACCCACCTTATTTAAAAAAAATATCATCCCAATTTTATTTGTCTCCCATCAAAAACTACCAGCAAGTGCATAGGAAAATTTTAAGAAATACTTGACCACCAATGAGGAGAGGTATTTTGAAATTTAGGAGCTTCTAAATGTTCTTCTCCTTGCTTTGTAATTTTAGTGGCGAATATTAGGGTTACTACCCGATTAACCGCGAATAGTTGGCCTAGTATTCCCGAATATTAGGGTTAAATATTCGCGGTTACTAGGCTTAACTATTCGCGATTAATCGGGAAGGAAAAAAATTACCAAGGCCCAACTATTCGGTATTCGATTTGGAAAAAACTATTCGATTTGGTATTTGATAAGGAAATTTTTTTGGTATTCGATAACCGGTTCGATACCCAAAAAGTGGTATTCGCACACCCCTATTTTTTAGTTCCATGTCATTGTCACATGCGAAGCCCCGATTCTTGCCGACATATTTTTTGAGATCTAACTCAATGTAACATAAAAGATATCATCTCAAACATTGTATTTCTGTTAAACATTCTCAATTTTTTCAGCAATTGCAAATTATATTATATACGAAATTTATTTCAGCCAAAAATATGTATATGATCCTAATTTAAAACAAGGATGGATCAGATAACATGGAAAATTTTCTTATTGGCCATTGACACAGTTCGTAAAAGCCTCTACTTATCTAATCTATATCAACATCATGTTTATGATATTGATAGAAGAAAAGTGAGTAGTTCTGGGTGCACGGCAGTGCACCCGCCAAGTTGTCGTGCACTACCAGCAATCCTTTACCCGAAACATTTCAGCCTCATTTTGACCCCCTCTTAAATCGGTACTAGGGAATAGTACACCACTCATATTTGCACCTCAAGGGCACAGTCCTCCAACTTCCAGCTTTCTAACTCATTTGGTTTCTGTGATAATCCTATGTGAAAATGACACATTATGAGACTGACTGACTGACACATCATCTTAACCTCTAGGGCATTTCCGGTGGTGCTAGAATGATGAAATTTGGCATACTTGTACCACTAAGCATACAAGCAAAGGGAAAAGTCCCAAAAGCGGGAGTTTCCCCCTTTTAGCCCCTGAAATGGGGGTTTAAAATTAGAGTCATCATCTAAACCTCTAGGGCACTTCCGGTGTTGCGGGAATGATAAAATTTGGCATACAAGTAGGACTTAGCATACAAAGAAAGGGAAAAGTCCCAAAAGCGGGAGTTTCCCCCTTTTGGCCCCTGAAATGGGGGTTTAGAATTAGAGTCATCATCTAAACCTCTAGGGCACTTCCGGTGTTGCGGGAATGATAAAATTTGGCATACAAGTAGGACTTAGCATACAAAGAAAGGAAAAAGTCCCAAAAGCGGGAATTTTCCCCTGTTAGCCCCTGAAATGGGGGTTTTATAATTTATATCCCCTTGTAATAGGACATTATAATTTAATTTTTTCGTCTTTTAATATTAATATTTTTTACTAATATGATTCTTTCGTATTATTGCAAAATTTATGTTTTTTACATAATGTTTTAGTAATTAAATTTTTTACTCATTTCCTTTTCATTTCGTCTGAAATGGTTCTAAGCGTGTTTTGATTCATTTAGTTTTTCTTAAATCTATTCTGTTGATTAAAAGTGTTACTTGCCACAATATTGTGTTCTTCGAATAGAAATACGGTTAACAATTATCACAGCCTGAGAAAAAAAAGAAAGTTGAATGCAAAAAAGTTGAAAAAGGCAAAGCCAAGTAAAACTCTTGGAAAGAACAAATAAAAATCTAAAAGTACAAATGTTTATTTCACTTCATAATCCTACTTCTATAAATCTACAAGAACATGCACGTACAAAAAGGAGTGAAATCTCACCAAAAACATCTCTGTAAAAATATGCCAAGTTGTTTGGCCTTAAAAAGAAGTGAGATCTAAAATACGGCCAAGTTATTATCTCCAGGTGAACCAACATTTTATTCGACTTAAAACTTCTCAAGAATGTTTTTCTGACTTGGCCATTAGCATTCCAAACTTGCATCCTTCTTCTTTGCACCCGTGAAGGTTAATAACGGAAATTACAAGTTTAACCACCAAGGCTTATCAAGAATATTTAACCAATTTGATTTAATATTTTAATTTCGATCCATATCTGGAATTAAACGAATCCTTGATATGCAAATGGCCAAGTCAAAAAAACATTCTTAAGAAGTTTTTAAGTCGAATAAAATGTTGGTTCACCTGGAGATAATAACTTGGCCGTATTTTAGATCTCACTTCTTTTTACGGCCAAACAACTTGGCATATTTTTACAGAGATGTTTTTGGTGAGATTAAAGTATTTTAGGATGAGACAATTAGGCCTACTCTTGTTAAAAGATTCTTTCTATAATTCAGATTTTCTGAGGAATAAAATCTAGAATATTCCCTATACTCTTTTTCACCGTTTTCTCTTAGAGATGTAGTGGAACCCAGAATAAATTGAAGTAAAGTTTAAACAAAGTTATGGGCGTTTTTATTTCAAGATCTGCTTAGGGAAATATTTGATTGCAGCGAAAGTTTTCTGATCTACATTTTAAAATGGTGTTGTTAAACCTCCTATTACCTGACACAAAAAATGTCTCTTTCTTTCATCGAAGTAAGTTGATCTGCGAGACAATCACTTACGATCTGATTACTAATTCCTTGATATCTTGTCTGACACGGAAGGACTTAATGTAAAGGAAAAAGTATTCATTTCGGTAACTGTGAGCCCCAATGTAAAAGTCAATCTGCTGTTTCTCCTTGCACTTGTATTCATTCTGCATCAAATCGAAAAGTTCACTCTTGGTAGTTAAGCTGAACCAGGCTTTATTCTCGATGGCCGGCTCGTATACGCAACTAGGCTTTGTAACGGCGTCTGCTGGTACTATCTTAAACCTGCAGATTATCATTTGTGGATCGAAATACTTGTACGCGTACGTGTGCTAGAATTTTAAACATAAACAAACATTTTAGCATATTTTTTTCTTTTTTAAATCTCACTGGGTAATCCAAGTCGCAAAAAAATGTTGTCTCTGAGAAGTAATCTTGAAAACTAAGATGTATCCGTTTAATGGTCATGTTTAGAACATCGTTTAAGTTATCAACAACCAAATATTTTTTAACAGTGAAATTGGTTTTCATGTATCCTGACATTTCGTAGTTCAGAAGAAGAGTTCCGAGTAGCCAAGAACCGCACAAGAATTTCCACGTATAGTTCTTAGATACTCTACTGAAAGCTGAAATGAAATTTGTGATGTCAATTAATGTTAAATCAAGAAAACAATTACGTTATTATTGAAATGTGTTGCATTACATTTTAAGAAAAAAATCGAAATCACTTCCATAAGCAAATGAATTATATCCGAAATACGAGATATTCTTTCCATTTTGAACACAATCTTGTCCTTGGTCTTCCACAGTAAAATACAGAAAAGGAAAATTGCAGAGAGCAGAAGAAGGCTTGTCTGTTTTAATTAAATTTCATTTAATATAAATCTTGTGTGAATAAACATGACACGACAGGGAAAAACAAGTTAGAACTTTAAAATAATACCACTCCAGTTCAAGAGGGCTACCTACAAATTTATTTAATTATATATAAAATTATTTTAACTGCAATAAAAAGTTAGTGAACTATTCAAGCATTATGGTTGTCGTGCAAACACTATCCTCTCATTATAACTCAACATATTACTTAGCTTCCCAGCATGACTATTAAATCTTCTCTTTATCTCTAAGCGATTTTAAAGAGGATGTCCTCGAAAAATTTGATGATAAGACATTTAACAACCGTTTTCTCGTTAGCGTATTGAGTTTAGGTTAGTTGTCTTTGAGAACCACGGTTCCAAATTTTAAGCATTTGACCTCTTACTATGCGTGTTCATATAATTCATAGCCTATAAGTGCTATGAATTGGCATTTCTTTGAGCTTTCTTCCGAAATTCGTCGCACTCGAGCCTGCCTGGGGTGAGTGGCGTAGCTGAATGTCTAGGATCAGCTCAAAAACCTGTGTAAGTCGGGCTCATAGTATATATGACATTGTCTGTCTCTATTGAACTTACGATTTAACAAGACGGCCCAAGGTCACGTAATAGTAGCCACATCGTACGAGTGAATAGCCCCTCTATACTCTACCCTAATGAGTGGATAACCCTTCTATACTATACCCTAGTGAGTGAGTAGCGCTATCTTTTTCAAAGCTTAAATGATTTACCGTGCATAAAATCAGTGTTAATAGTCCCTCGATGCCCTACTCTAAACGGTGATAAAATTATAACCGTATAAATTTACTTATGCTGTAATTCTAATATTCCGGCGAATCGGAGAAGAGATAGTTTTAGTGATAATCCCCTGGATGAGTTTGCAACGTAGACTTATGCCGATACACACTTATCGCATCTTATAAATTTCTAACAAGGACTTATGCCCAGAAACGTTTGAAAGAGAAAGTTTAGTTATAGTGATTACCCATTTTAGTGATTTTCCCCTCGTATTACCTTTAGCAATGCTAAAATGATCAAACGCATAACGCTCATTCAACACTATGTAAACTCTATCTAAACCCACATTTGAATTAACCGCAAAACGTTCCAGTCAAACATAACATAGATGGCTATAGCTACCGAACGAGAACGAAACACACGGGGAGCGCGGTAGGAAACGGGGAAAATTGTTATCTATTTAATTAGCACATAAATAAAAAGGAAATAAATATTAAAACCCCAAACATACAAATTCATAAGTATCCGACCCCACAGATTAAGAGAAAGTGGTTGTGTTCTTAGTATTCAACTAATTGGGGTTCGCCATAAACAAGATGACGAACCTTTCTCAAGGAACACTCATATTTGCAATGCGAGATTAGTATTAAACTAAAGCCCCACTAGTCTTGCAGTATATCCGATGGAATTTTATGGTCTTTTTGACAAACTTTTCACTATCATCCAGGCGGCATGGGAAGAGGTTGGTGAGCGGCCCAATTATATAAACAAACTGTTTTCTTCAATGCCACCGAGAATCCAACAGGTTGTAAACGTAAACGGGAAAATGATTAAATACTATTCGCTTAATGAATTTAAAAATAAAAACGTATATATATTTAACCCTACCATGTTAGTAATTAAGAATAAATGCCCGACAATAATAAGCAAAGTGTCTTAATTCTTTAAATTACTTGTTAACTTGGTTGGGTTGTTCTCTATAAAAGATATACACACTCTGCACTGCGTACTTAACCTCGAAAGATATTATACTTCGTGCAGCTCAGCAAATTCTTTTTATTTTCAAAAAGTCCATATTATTCCATCGGATATACTGCTAAGACTAGTGGGACTTAAGTAGAATACTAATTATGGATTGTAAATATGAGTGTTCCTGGAGGAAGGGCCGTCATCTTGTTTATGGTGAACCTCAATTAGTTGAATACTAAGAACACAACCACTTTCTCAAATGTAGGCACCATTTTGAGACCCATTCTGCTTTGAAAGTGGGTATTCTCTTATTCAGTAAACCTTTATTTCCGCCAAGCGGTTTTTAGTGGGCGACATATTGAGGGATTTGGTTGGGCATTGAATTTCTCTCCGAAATGCACCGTTTTCAACCAAACATTCGTGCAGACTTAAGTTGAAACTGATATCAAGAATTGCTCACTAATCTAGATTGAAATATCTCTTCAGCTCCTGGCATTTGGAACCATAGTGGAACAGAATGCCACACCCGTGGCCATATCTTCGCTGGTCAAAGATTTGAAGTTTCATTCCAGAATTGTTGACTAAACATTTGCGTAATATTAAAGAGTATTAAAGGGAATAAGAATATAAGAGTATGGCTCAAAGATTTGATTCCGTGGTGGACTTGTATTCAGAAAATTACTAACATCACTGCCCCTTTATTGGAATGTCATCCGGTTATTTTTAATGAGCTATGTTCAACTGTTCACCTTCTCTTTAAAATCATCCCAATCATTCAAAACCCCCTATTTAGCAGCTGGAAATTTGAAGTGGAGTGTGCAAAAAAAAAGCTTAGTAAAAAATATATTGAAACAACGATATAAGATAGGTTTTTTTATCAATTGTATCAGATCAATAATTTGCGGCTTGATTTTGAAACAAGACGTCGCGAGATGGAAAGTGTTTAATTGCGGCGACTGTACAGTACTAGTTTATCAGTTAGAATTGTTACGGTCCCCTTTTCATGACTAAGAAAGACACAGTCAAACTTTTTGGGTGGGGAAACTGGACTGCGATATTTTACAAAATAGTTTTCCAATTTTTTAGTGGCATTTAAAAACGTATGTGCGTGTACAACTATACCACCATAACTCAGGCACGATACCCATGATTGCTTACTATCAAATGATTTGACTCAGATTTGAGATTGATATCCGGGATTGCTCCGATTTGAAAACTGCGAACGCGGTTCCCTGGGGTGTAAGTCAATAACAACAGACTTACACACACACAGACACACAGACAGACTCGTCGAAATTAGAACCTCTCCGTGACATACGTCACTCGGAGAGGTAAAAAGTGCATAATGGGTTCATCAGAAAATGTGTACACCTTTAAAACTATACGTAAATTTGTGTCAACGTGAAATTATTCGTATTTTAGTTCACGGATTATTTTTTACAGCTGTAGCCCACCCAAAAAAGGTCTAGCGACGCCACTGACCATACTTGTTAGTGAGATTTTTTAACGAGGTATTGGTTATAATGATTCCCTTTTGAAACATTTGCAGCTTTTGGAACTTTAATTGGAGTAATTGGTTTCCTTGGATTTGTTTCTTTTTACATTTTTAGTTTTTCATTAATTTTTGTTGTTTTAAACCGCTACATTCCTAAACATGGGATATCATTTCGAGTCGAAGTGGCAATTTTTGTTAAACATATATGTTAAACGAGCCAGCTCGGCTCGGCTTGATCATTTTCGAGCCGAGCCAAGACCCCACTCAGTTCGAGTCCAGTCGAGCCACCGTTTTTTCGACTGGAGCCGAGCCGAGCTTTTAAAAAGCACGCTCAGCTCGGCTCGTGAACAGTCCTAAATCATCCTGAGCAGCTCGGTTCTCAAACCATGTTCTAGGAATACTCACGCCTCAAGGTGCGTTTTCTAAGGGGCGTGTTGAGGGTAAAAATCGAGCGGGTGCGAGAAAAAACTAAAAATTCTCGCACCCGCTCCTCGAGCAACCGTTTTCATTAAAGCGATATTTTTTGCGGGTGCGAGTAAAAACCGCGAGCGGGGAAAAAAATCGCTACCCGCTCCGATCAGATTCAATTAGATATTCTCGCTAAGCGTTTTTCTTTCTCGCTTAATGTTTGTGATGTCATATTTTTCGTAGCCAATTGGAGCGTCGAAAACTTTGGCGCGTGTTTTAAGTGCAGCGCGAGACTTAAAAGTCTACGTTTTAAGCCTAATTATTCCGGGTTTTAAAAGTGAATATAAAAATGGGTAAACAATTCTTAAAAAACGAAAATATATGACTAATTCGAGCTGAGAATAAAAGAGTTTTAGATGAAAAGAAAGAAAAATTGATAATTTAGTTGGGATAAGATACATTATATGGAGCTTATCGCCACACAGATTTAAAGAGAATAAATAGATGGTAGTAGCGACGAAAATGGAGATGAATAGTAGGTTTTTTTGTGATAAAGGTGTTTTTCTTCAGCTTAAATGTTTATTATTTAGAAAATGAATGTAAAACATTTACTGGAAAATTAGGCTTAACGATCTCTCTATGCACGTTTATCGCGCACATGAAAACGGTTGGCAAAAAAGTATCGCTAGTGCAAGCGATAGCGATAAAAAGAAAATTTCTTGTCGAGAAAAAAAATCGCGCGGTCCGCTTCTCGCTAAAAAATACCCTTAACACGTGCCTTTGAAAACGCACCTTCATTCCCTATAGAGAACCTGATTACCACCACCCATATCGTTTACCCATGAAACTACCGTATATTTACTTAATTAAATAATAACAGACGAAAAACAGCTTAAGTCATTTTTTGGTCAAATCCTAAATATATCGGCTGTTTCCAGCTATAAAAGAGACCACGGTAGTAGTATAATTTTGACAGTTCTGGCGCACTGCAGGCATGCAACCTGCAGTCTTATCTTATCTTTTCAGTACTTATCTTATCAGTACTTATCTAATCTTATCAGTACTTATCTTATCTTATCAGTACTTATCTTATCTTATCTCTTATCTTATCAGTTTCACTTATAAAAAACGTTACCGTTTATCATTCTCCTGCGACGTCATCGTGCTTATCTTATCACCTATCAGTGACGTCATCGTGCTTATCTTATCACCTATCTGTGACGTCATCGTACTTATCTTATCTTATCTTATCAGTACTTATCTTATCAGTTTCACTTATCAAAAACGAGCGTTTATTGGACGAAGGGACTTGGCGCACTGCAGGCCTGTAGCCTGCAGCCTGCAGCTCTTACGTCACTTATCTACAAACACTTATAACCTACGTCACCTATTTACAAACACTTATAACCTACTTCACTTATGTACAAACACTTATAAACTTAGTCACCTATTTATAAACACTTATAACCTACATCGCATATTTACAGACACTTGTAATTAATTTTAAAGCGTTTAAAGTACATTGGGAGGTATAAAAAGATCCGATTTAGATTTAGCGAACCACAAGTTCTCGATCCATCATCACTTGAAGATTACCGCAAGAATGTAAGTAGATATTTTTCTTTAGAATCATTTAAAATATGAAGGTGAAATAATCTGTGTATGTATGTGTCCTTCACAGCAGCTCGAAATCATCGTAATCATGCCTGGATTTATCGACGCAAACTTCTTACGTGTTAGGAATAAGTGGATTCTAAAAGAGATTGCCATTTTTGTATCGGAAACACGTGAAAGCCATGTCTGGACAATCAAGCCACCGATTCCATTTAACGAGCTTTCTTACGAGGATAAAAGACAATGTAGATGGGTAGAGAGGAACATCTGCGGCTTACAATGGTGTGACGGTGATCATGAATTCCACAACCAGCAGGAGATCATTGAAGCAATCCGGAAAAAATCTTCTGAATTTTATGCGAAAGGGTTAGAGAAGTGCGATTTTCTCTCGAGCTTTTTAAAGCTAAACGTAGTCAACATCGAGGACCTAGGATGTCCGAAGATTTCGTCATTAATATGCGAGACGTTACCTCAGTGTTGTCCGTTTCATCGTGACCCCGACCGCTGCGCAACTGCAAAAGCTGCTAAAATTTCATCGTGGTTTCTTAAACAAAACGGTTCCAACACAAATTTTTAAATAAAATCAGTTTCATATTGTGAAAATGTGTCATTCCTTGAAATGGATTTCAGCCTACAACACCCCTTTAACGGTCTCATTGCCGGGGCTACACAATCGGGAAAATCATTTTTTGTAGCTAACCTTATAAAACACAAAGAAATATGTATCTCACCTCCCCCAGATAGGATAATATGGTGTTATACCGAATACCAACCGAGGCTATTTAATTCCGTATTGGATTACACACCCACAGTTGAATTTCACGAGGGGATATTAAACATCAATATATTAGACACTAATGTCAAGAATTTTGTTATACTCGACGACTTGCTTTGCGAGATTTCGAATAATAAAGAAGTAACTAATTTGTTTATACGGGGATCGCATCATAAAAACACTTCGGTATTTATCCTTATGCAAAATTTATATTACCCCGGGAAGGAAATTAGAACATTAAATTTAAACGCCCACTACTTGATAATATTCAAATCCCCTCGAGATAAATCCGCCATATTTCACTTAGCAAAGCAGATTTGCCCCACTAACAGTAAATACGTCATAGACGCATTCCATCAGGCAATTGCTAGAGATTTTGGGTATTTATGGATTGATTTAAAGCCAACGACGTCAGATGATCATAGGCTACGGACGGGACTCATACCGGGCGAAGAAGCCGCAGTCTATATTCCAAAATGAAAAGGGTGCATACGCATCAACATTTCTTAATGTATCTGACTACTTGTAATGCGTGTCAGAGAAAATACGCTATCAAACACGCTAGTAATGACTCTATCAAGGCTATAGTGGAATGTTGTATAAATGTCCTACGCGGTAACGTGAAGTTATCAGATGACCAGAAGAAACGATTGAAGAAGCACTGTCTAATGTTACGGAAGTTTTCTAAACAAAGCACTGTAGCAAAACGAAAAAAGATCCTTATTCAAAAAGGTGGTTTTTACCTCTTTTAGTAGCCCCCCTCTTATCACTTGTTAGCAGTGCTGCTGGTGCGGCTATAAGCAGAGCAATTAAAAATGGCTAGAAAGATGATTTTGGTACCTGAAGAGGGTTACCGTCGATTAAACTCGCAACCAAAGGTTGAACTTGGTGAAAATTTGAATACGAAGACTGTTTTGGTTGACAACAAATTGAACCAGACGCAAAAAGTTAACATGTACAATCATTTACTAACGAGTGCTATTAACAAAAGAAAAAAGAAGAAACCTGTTAAACAACAGAAAAAGAAAGATTGGTATTCTGAAATAGCCATGACAATACCAGATTCACATCTCAAACCAGCCATTGCCTTGTACAAGTGGATTGATATCAACTCCAACGGGGAACTTATATACAGGGGGCAACCAATCGTCGGGTCAAATATTATGGATATTTTACACGAATCCGTTAAAGCTTATAAAAGTAAACCGAAACACACTGTCGTTGGAATAAATCAGTTTTACGAAATGTTTATAAAAGAAAAGGTACAAAAACTATCGTGAGAAACAAATTTCCCTTTGGAGACTATACGAGTGTGGGTCTCGTACATAATCCCCCTGGACATAATCCCCCCGGACAAAATCCCCCTATTTTGGATTTGCCAAGACTTTTCCCCCCGATTTTAGACGTGTTTGTACAAAATCCCCCCAGAGAAAACGTCCAGGACAAAATCCCCCAAAAGGAAAATTGTTCAACAAAATCCTACCGAAAGGATCATTTTATTGAAAATCCCCCAGATAATAGGCATTTAGAAGTAAAGGTAAACGGAAGCCCAAATCCAAAGATTATCTTTAATAATAATGCAAAAGTATAATTCACAAGAGTGAAAGGTATTGCAAACAATGTTCCTAAACCAAAAGAAGTAAACTACTGATTTTGTTTTAACTTAATTCCATAATTCCAATATTTTGGAAATGGCGGCATTTTATGGTTAGTCAGCAATATTTTGGAAAAGGCGGAAATTTATGGTTAGTCAGCGATATTTTGGAAAAGGCGGAAATTTATGGTTAGTCAGCAATATTTTGGAAAAGGGGGAAATTTATGGTTAGTCAGCGATATTTTGGAAAAGGCGGAAATTTGTGGTTAGTCAAAAATATTTTGGAAAAGGCGGCAATTTATGGTTAGTCAGCGATATTCTGGAAAAGGCGGCAATTTATGGTTAGTCAGCGATATTTTGGAAAAGGCGGAAATTTATGGTTATCAGCAGTATTTTGGAAAAGGCGGAAATTTATGGTTAGTCAGCGATATTTTGGAAAAGGCAGAAATTTATGGTTAGTCAGCAATATTTTGGAAAAGGTGGAAATTTATGGTTATCAGCAGTATTTTGGAAAAGGTGGAAATTTATGGTTAGTCAGCGATATTTTGGAAAAGGAGGAAATTTATGGTTAGTCAGCGATATTTTGGAAAAGGAGGAAATTTATGGTTAGTCAGCGATATTTTGGAAAAGGCGGAAATTTATGGTTAGTCAGCGATATTTTGGAAAAGGCAGAAATTTATGGTTAGTCAGCGATATTTTGGAAAAGGCGGAAATTTATGGTTAGTCAGCAATATTTTGGAAAATGCGAAAATTATGGTTAGTCGGCAATATTTTGGAAAAGGCGGAAATTTATGGTTATCAGCAGTATTTTGGAAAAGGGGGAAATTTATGGTTAGTCAGCGATATTTTGGAAAAGGCTGAAATTTAGGGTTAGTCAGCGATATTTTGGAAAAGGCGGAAATTTATAATTAGTCAGCGATATTTTGGAAAAGACGGAAATTTTTGGTTAGTCAGCGATATTTTGGAAAAGGCGGAAATTTATAGTTAGTCAGCGATATTTTGGAAAAGGCGGAAATTTATGGTTAGTCAGCAATATTTTGGAAAAGGCGGAAATTTATGGTTAGTCAGCAATATTTTGGAAAAGGCGAAAATTTATGGTTAGTCGGCAATTCATACTATTTTCTCCATCATTGGTTCCGCTTTTCCTCGTAGGGGGAATACTACTATTTTTACTACTATCCTACTAAAAAAATTTCCACTGTGGAAAACGACCTCTAAAATAGGAATGACCCCTGAAGGGTTCGTCTCCAAGGTGGGGATTTCGTTCCGTAAGCGGGGGATTTTGTCTCCAATTTGGGAGGGATTTTGTCTCCAGTTTGGGGGGATTTTGTCTGCAAATGAGGGGATTTTGTCTTATGCCCATTTGGACGGGGGGAAATTTTTGGGGGGATTATGTCCAGGGGGATTATGGGAGTCACCCATACGAGTGTTGTACCAAATACCTATCTCGATGTATCTAAAAGCGATTTACCGAAAATTGATTATTACCCTCTAACCCCGAATTCCCACTATGGTAATAATCTCCACACCTGGATAAACTTGAAATAAAAAGAATATATATCAATATCACGTTTCATTTCTTTCACAAATTACTTTAGAGTTACCATGGAAGGATGTAACGATCCTTCTCCCTCAGGGTTTCTAGCCTCCCCATCCGTCTCATTTTTTAATAATCCCAAAGTTATTACGGCGCTTTTGATATTATTTCTTATTATAATTATCGAGTTATCTGATTTCGCTTACTGGTATACTCAAAAAACCTTAAACTGCACGACTAATGGATAAACTAGAAGAAATATACTTCAATGAAAAAGATCCAGGAAGCTTCGGAGGTGTACAAGGACTATATAGAGCTGCGAGGGAAAAGGGGATTAACGTCTCCTTAAATGATGTTATTGAGTTCCTACAACGTCAAGATACGTATAAACTGCACAAACCCACGAGGCATAACTTCAGAAGGAACAAGACTATTGTGTACGGTATAGATGAACAATGGCAACTTGATCTGGCAGACATGCAAAACATCAAGCGTCATAACGACGGATATAGATTTCTACTGTGCTGTATTGACGTATTCAGTAAATTTGCTTTCGCCGTCGCTATTAAAGACAAGAAAGGACCTACGATGGTTGCGGCGTTTAAATCCGTTTTAGAGTCTGGTAGAAAACCCAAGATTGTTCAGTCGGATCATGGGAATGAATTTCTAAATAAAGAACTGCAAAGTGAATTGAAACGATTGGATATTAAGTTTTTCGCCACACACTCGGAAGTGAAATGTAGTATCGTTGAACGATTTAATCGAACCTTGAAGGAGCGAATGTATCGGTATTTCACACAAAACGATACATATAAATATATCGACGTATTACCTGAATTATTAGAAGCGTATAATAACAACTACCACAGATCGATTAAATGCAAACCCATTGAAGTGACAGAGGAAAACGCGAAACAAATCTGGTTCGATTTATACGGGAAAGTTAACTTTTCACCCCCAGTTTCATACCCATTTGAAATTGATGATTTAGTTAGAATAAGCAAAAATAAAAGAACGTTTGAAAAAGGGTATTTGGCCAATTATACCGAAGAACTATTCAAAGTAACAGAACGGATCCCGAGAGATCCACCCGTATATAAACTGAAAGATTTGAACTCAGAGCTCATTTCTGGTGTGTTCTACAAAGAGGAAATACAGAAAGTTGGCAAGGACCTAGAAAACTGTAAATTTAAAATTGAAAGAGTATTACGAAAACCTAAAAAACCTGACGGTTCTAAAGAACTACTCGCACGGTGGCGAGGGTATAGTCCCGAATTTGATTCCTGGGTGCAAGACGTCGACGTAAAATGAGTTTCTATATTACATTACCTTCCGATTCCTCAACGCAATATTTCAAAGGAAATACTATAAGCAAGTTCAGAACGTATCTACCAGAACCTATAATTCTAGAGGGATCTCACGAGGTTGCTCTGGCTGAAATAAGCTATCCTAGAACTTGGAATAATGTAAAAAGGGAATGCGCAGTTCGCATTTGGGATAATTCGTTCGAAGGTGTTGCTTCGGATGTAATGGATGAATTCCCAGAAGAGGGATCTGGTTTTGGTGAAAGTGGACAGACAATTAACGGAGTGAATGAAAACCGGGGTATGTCGATAATTATACCCCCCGGATATTATGGTTCCGTAGAGGAATTACTCGAAATATTGTCAGCCGACGACGATGCTGGTGCTACTGAAAAAATAAAATCTAGGGTCGAGTTTTCATACAACAAACCAAATCGACGGGTGATGGTTGAGTTAAAAGGGACGAACCAACATTATATTCCAAGCGAAATTGCCGTTATATTAGGGTTCACGAGGAATTCCAAAAAAGACTTCACTGTGGTCACCTCTATGACGGCCCCATTCAGTTGTGATATGGATGCTGGAATGCACTCCTTATTCGTGTATTCTGATATAATTCAATCTCGATCGGTAAGAGACTCCGACGTCCCTCTCTTGAGAATTATAAGTATAAATGGAAAGGATGGAGACACGGTTGAGAAGGAGTTTGCTAAACCACATTACATGCCAATAGCGAAAAACAACTTCCAAACAATTGAAATAAACATTATGAGTGAAATGGGTAAACCGGTTAAGTTCGAACGTGGGAAAGTTCACGTCACTCTACATTTCAGACCCAGAAGAACTTGGCACTTGTTATAAGAACTACGTTGAATTCAACCTCCGCCCCATTTATGACGTGAATGTTAGAGTGAAAGGATGTCTCCATATAATACGAGCCACGTTTCTGTTAAGGATTATGAGGATTATTATCTAAATCAAATTGGACATGGATCCATCCCAGTATATAGAGGTTTGGCCGTGCAACGTGGTTATGGTCTGGGGTCAATTATCTCGTCAGCGTTCAGATCAGCCATGCCATTACTTAAAAGGGGTGCCACGTTCCTAGGTCGAAAGTTTTTAAACATTGGCGCGAAAATTGCGACGGATTATACAAGTGGTGTACCCATTAAACAATCATTGAGAACTAGGGGTAAAGAAGCGGGTAGGGAAACATTGAGAAGGGCGGCCGAAGAAGTGACCAAGCTAACTGGAAACGGACGTAAAAGGAAACGTAAAGTGTCGAACTAAGAAGAAGAGAAGGTCGTTATCTTTACACCCGGATATATTTTCATAATGTCGCTCGCACACCCAAACTGTATGAACAACGTCAGCTCGGAACTAAATGTTTTTCACGTACCCTATACCAAAACTGGGATAATAGGAAGTCAATGGGTGGAGTATAACTCTACCTCCAACCTAGATGAAAATCAGGCTATTATATTTCCCGTCACCGGGAACTCTGAGTCATACATGGACTTGAAAAACACGCTCCTGCAAGTACAAGTAAAAGTGGTTAAAGCGGATGGGTCTCTACCTAAAGCCGCTGTGTATGACAACGATGGTAATTTGACAACTCAGGCGGATAAAGTTGGACCCGAAAACCTATTACTCTCCAGTCTTTTCAGTGAACTACACGTATCATTGAATGATAGATCAGTTACATCATGTCCTCAACAATACGCATTCAAGAGCATGATTCAAACGCTATTGACATTTGGTGGTCCAGCGAAAAAGATTTTTTGGCCGGGGCACTATTCTACAAAGATACGGCGGGACATTTTGACGACTTTAGAAGGGTTTTTGAAACGGAGTAAATTCGCCCAAAATGGGGTTATAGACTTGATTGGTGTCGTACACGCTGATATATGCCAGCAAAATCGCTTCATCCCCAATCTGGTCGATGTGAATTTAAAATTTATCAAAAGTCCCAACGAATTCTGCTTACATGCTGATGGAATTAAAGCGAAAGTTATATTTACCCATGCTTCGTTATTCATAAGAAGAGTTAAACTAACCCCCGAGATTATGATATCACACGCCAAAACTCTGGAATTGGCCACGATGAAATACCCCATAACACGTACGGAATGTAATACGTTTTCCATATCTCAGGGAAGTAAGATAGCAGTCAAAGACAATTTATTTAGCGGTCAACAACCGAATAAAGTTGTAATTGGATTTGTAGACCAGAACGCGTTTTTGGGTGATTATAAAATGTCGCCTTTTAATTTTAAAAATGAAGCACTGACTCAAATCACCTTATCCGTTGATGGAGTTAGCGTACCCCATAAACCCTTAAACCCCAACTTTAAGGATAACCTATGTATGAGATCGTACGCCAATCTCTTTCTTCAAACCGGACAATGGAATATCGACGAGGGTAATTTCATTGACCGAGACGAATTCCCCAACGGCAACGCTCTTTTCGTATTCGACTTAACACCTGACCTAAACGGTAGTTCGACTGAAAGTTTCAACTTTATAAAGAACGGTAGTGTTCGACTGGAATTAATATTCGCTGAGGCGCTGCCGTCAACAATTAGCGTGATTTACTATTCAGAGTTTCAATCGCTGATAGAAATTGATAAAAACCGCGCTGTTTTATTTGATCAAAGCGTATAATGGACTCTCATCAACTTGAAAAAATTTTAAGACGTGACCCATACACTAAGAATTTGTTCAGAGGTGCATTTCCGGCGGATAAACTACCAAAGACTGTTAAAACTTTTCCATCTCTATTCATTGTCAATACAGACACATCCAGAGGGAAAAGAAAACACTGGACAGCCATATATATTTGAAGAAGAAAAAACACTGAATTTTTTGAAAGTTATGGAAATCCACCTGATTTATTTAAATTCAACGATTTCGTGGAACGTAACAGTCTAACTGTTACCTACAATTCACGTCAATTACAAGGGGATTCTAGTTTAACCTGTGGTGGATATGTCGTCTTTTTTCGCTTTATCGGTGTAGGGGGATAAAAATGTTTGAAATAATAAAGAGATTTACTGAAAATAAAAATGTTAATGATCGTATGATTGCCGAATATATGTACAAGAATTACTCAATAAATTTTAATAAATTTTACATTGAAATTTAATGGATGTATTGTTTTATTTCACTTTTAAAGAACCTTTAAAACCATATAAGAGAAAAAAAATACAATAATTTGCGGGGTAATATATACAAATTACTATAAAAATATATATACAAATATATAGATTGATATATATATATACAAATTACCATAAATATATACAAATTACTAGGGATAAATACAAATTCAAATTATTGTTTAGAAATATCAGTATGTCCATGTGCGAGAGTTGAGATGCCATCCTCCAAAATATAGCGCTTATCGTCACAGGGGTTCAAACATAGTTTGTTTTGTTGTATTGTGTAAAGATTATGCTTTTCACTAACGATGCGTTTCATCTCCGCAACGGTAACCCGTCGATTCAAGAGACAATGTAGATAATCTTTGTGAAAAACACTTTTCTTCACAACTCGTTTACAGATCCCCTTGGCTGTCTTCTTCTCTCCCTCCGCTGATAAAATGCTATACATTTTAGGACGTAGGCCACAGAATTCGCGCATGGGTACACCGTTTAGTTCGTCTTTGAATTTTCCTAGGACCTTTTTATTTTCATTACTAAAAAGCGGATGATCCGTAGGATATCCGGAGAAATCATAGTGGTGAGCTTGTAGAGTAAAATAAGCGTATAAATCTCCCGTCTCGATGGAATAGGTGAGACTGTCTGAAATATTATTTTTATTTAGATTATATTATTTATGTATATGTGTGAAATAAACATACCTGTATCAGTGAAAAGTAATTTGACTTTACTGCCGTATTGCGCACGGATTACATCATAATGAAACCTATACATGAGAAGTTTGGAGAGGTCTAAGATTGTAAAACCCGTGCAGATGGGTCGATTCAAGGTAATGGACTTCTTCATAGAGTGGATCCCCACCAGATCATTATGAAAATTGTGAATTTCTCAAATTCAGGTGAACTGGCTCTTTTGACAGCTAACTCAGGTTGTTGAACCAGATCAAACTTGATTCGATTCCTTAAATTTTCCATGGTTTTTCCTATAGAATGGTAAATATTGTTATTGACGGATCTGAATTTTTCATACTAATATACTAACCGAAGACGGCGTTATTCATTAATTTGAAGAAATCCTTCTCGAAATCGTTGGCAGCCGCCTTTCTTTTTTCCGTATTGAAGGCGATGTACTGGGACAACCAAGTTCCCTGCTCAAAGGACATGATACGATGGACCCGACTGATTTTCATACCTTTCTCGACGTAATATTTTAGGTTTCGGTAGTGGACGATGTATTTGGTTTTAGGGTGAAGTTCCGGTACCAGTTTGGGAAGAGAGTCTTTCAGAAGGATATTCAAGTATTCCAATTGTTTTCTAGTGTAATCAGACAATTCCGAGGTTGAGATAGATCGTTTTTGCGGGGCTAGGGGAAGGTCATTATGAGTGTGGTGGAGTTCAGTTGGATATGCCAAGTCGACCTCGAGGATGTATCCGATTTTGTCACCATCCGCATGGTTAAGAACGTCTTCGATAGGTGTGGAATTATCCCATTGAAAGTTTTTCATTGGCATGGGATCCATCATGACGGTGCCGTATAGGTTGTAACAGTCTAGATACGTTAGAAAACTCGTGGGTTTTTTCGGATCGTAGGTCTCGGGGAAGAGGTTATTGTTGGCTGTTGCCAAACGGTGACTAATCGTGGAAACACCCCCTCGTATCCCTTTTTCAATCATCAAATGCATATCCGGGTCAAGCAGTAAATCCAACTCTACGCCTGTCATGTAGAGGGCGCTCTCCCAAGCGAATCCTGGACTTGTATAGGAATGTGCGCTGTCTAATTTGGAGTAGTTCATACAAATACTTCGAAATGATTCGAAAACGTCAGCTAGCTGTAGAGTGTCAGCAGCGACGTAGAGGTCGTGATACTCGCCTAAAACGTATCTCCCTGTTAGCATGACAGTTATTAGGGGTTGTATATAAAAACCCTTACCTATGTTTTTAATCTGGAAAGTTTCCCAGGCCTTTTGCGCATGCTCATAATCACTGTCAGAGATATGAGAGTCAGTTAAGATGTTGAAGAACTCTTCCTTCGAGGGTAGTTGTTCCAGATGAAATTTTTCTGTACTGTCCATGTAATCATAAGGGTACACTCCCTTCCGTAATAGTAAGGCGGCTTCGTCAGTTGTATACACGGAATTTAAAATGGGGAACTTCTCCGACCCTCCTTTAGCTAGATTCCCTACGAGGGTTTCCAGGGAAGCGGGTAAAAATCTACACGAGTCAACGAAACGCAGATGACCTAGCTAGAAGGAAATATACGTCTCACTATTGGTCGGAATGCATTCGATTTTCTTTTTTTTAATTAATCCGATTTGCTGCATGAGGAGATGACCATCGTAGCGACTCAGGTTATGTAGGAAGACGGGTATATGTAGAGGTGGTTTCAGTTTTAGATTGCAACTATTGTGCGCTGCTCCACGGTACGTCCCCAAGTAATGATCGTGATCTCGAACTTTCCAATCCTTTTCAGTGAACGGTTTATAACATAGATAACAGAGTGACGTCTTTCTGAAAGTTATCTCCTCCTCACTCGATAGACTCAGTGGGGATTTTTCCGCGATTTTATCTAGGATAACTTTCGATTCAATATCTAATCTATCAAAAAAGACGTTGGTTGCGTCTTTCCCCCTATATGTAACTGGTTTATTCGGAGTTCCTGATAACAAATATATGGATTTATAAGATGAAAAATTAAACTTTGTACTGTAACTTACCGTCAGGACCAACTACGACGTAGGAAAAACCACAAGATATATGTAAAGCTAGAGTGGTGGTCGAAGAAAGCGTCGAGTCTGGTAGGCAGGTGTCAACCTCAGGCATAATCGACTCAAAATCAGCGTAGGCATCTCAACCCTTCGTTCTTTTCGATTTTATCTATATCTAGATCTATCCCCTCAACTTCTTTGTAGTTCCTGTCATAGTTTTCTTTGTCCTCCTGGGTGATACAATCGGCAGGGAAACCGCTAGCCAGAGTTTTGTACTCTAAAAAGGCGTTTACGTAGTCTTTAAAAATACCGCCTTGTTTAGTCTCTGTGTTGTATTGCGTTATTTTGTAGGACCAGGCTTCGTACATGCGCGTGATTTTGTATCCTCGCTCTACGGCGTATCTCAACTCATCGGTAACCCAGGTACCCCGCAGCTCTCTCTGATCAGGTGTGTGTGAACAGTCACCTTGAAATTGAGTTTTACAACAGGTGTAACATAGGGGAAAGGTGAGCTTACCATTTATCCGTGCGGGTAAAACCGGATGTATGAGATTTTGAGCCAGAAGTATGTCGCATTAGAGAAGGCCATCAAAAGAAAATATGTCGGGGAAATTATCTAAAATAATTTGAGGATGTCCAATAGGAATTTTACCCGTTTTGTTCACGAACGGATTTTTTCTGTACCAGCTGTTTTATGGTACAGTTTGTTAGCGCTACAACGACCTCCAAAGAAAGCATCACGTGGGTTCAATCTTTTGGCTGTTTTAATACGAATGTCGTTGCGTTTTAAAAAATCATTTATTTCGGTGTTATTTGTTTTGTCCTGTAGCCACTCGCATTCCCATTTGACATTCACTTTGTAGTGGAGGGCTTCTAGTTTACAAATTTTTTTCTCGGTTTTTGTGTACCTCGTATTTAATGTTTGAGTGGGGTCGCCATGTAAAATCATGTTTCTGTTTATAGGGAAGTGAACTTTACAGCCATGATAGAAGCATCCCATGAATTCGAACACTTCTTTGTTTGTGGGGCAATAACCATCTACCTTTAGGGTTTGGATTTTAACCTCCCTACCTCTAAAAGAGGATTGAATAAGAATGTTTCTCTCGTGAGACGTCCATTCTAGCCATTCAATAGCGCCGAAAGATTGATTTTCGCCAAGTCTGTAGTAGTTTGATGGGATGATGCTAATGGTGTTGGATTTGAGATAATTTTTACGATAGACATAGGAACAAACGCCTGGGAGGGTAACTGAGCCGCAATTAAATGGGTCTACGCTAGTAACTTTAAGTAGGAGGGACCGAAAGGTTAAACACCCCAAAAATAAGAGTAGAGTGTCATTTTCGCAATAATGATAAAGCTCCTTTAAAAAATTAAAGCCTTTACCCTTACGGACTTCTGAAGTATGCCATTTTAAGAAAGTGTCCAAGTTTTTCCTGGTGAAATACTGACACCCGTAAGCTTCTGTCGGTGGTAGAGTGTCCTCCAATACGTAGTTAGTCTCTTCCTGTCTGTCAATAATGAACTCGTGATCCACTACGTTGAAAAGGAAATGAGGAAAATACCCTTTAGCGGCATTAGGGAGACCGAAAGTAGCGGGAAATTTGGATAAAGCGACTGGGATGAAATTGTATGAATCAAGGAATAACAGATTAGAAAGTTTCATATCTAAAATCCGAGTTCCGTTAATTTTCAATGATTCTGGTACAAATTTCTCGTCACGATTAATTATTTCTCTAATTAATAGTTGGTTGTCATAGTTACTACCAAAATGAGACACCACGATGACTTTCTTCACGTCGAATAAGCTAATCAAGTAATCTAGGAACGAACCAATAGGTTTGCCACCTGTGAAGCGTTGTTTGCGAGGCCCAAATTGATTACATTTAATACAATTAAAATCGAGGGACGTTTCGTCAATGCAGTCTCCGCAGACCGAGATACTAACGCATAAGATGGCTTGATGCTCGTACGCTCCCAACTTTTCAGGGCATCTTTTCGTTTGTATACATTCAATGTCGAAGAAAACGTACATTAGTTCGGGTAAATTATTGCGCGGTTTTTTAGCAGGGTTAACATTGATTGTTTTGTCTTTGATCACTTGAATGTAGCATAAATGATCGCTGGGTTGATGCTTCCCACATATATGACAGAAAATCTCCCCACAGCTATGCCTAGTAGTACGTTTTACGAAATCAATTATTTTAAAGCAGCTTTTGCAATGGTAAAGCCGCTCGCAAAGGGCTTTTTTGTTACCAACAGGAACCAAATGGCTGTTATAACAATCGTCACCCCAGAATTTTCGTAGGCAGGAGTCGCATGTTTTTCACGTCCATGACAAACAGTCGGACGCATACATTTAAAGCAAAAATCATTACATTTATGAGATTGAACACGCCAGTAAGGTGTGAGGCACTTCTCGCAAAAGTGTTCGTGACTAAACAATGGTTTTAAATTTGTTATGACGTTATAGTGATTATTCTCATTAAGTAGAAAGAGGCGTGGTCTGGTATCTGTAGGGTCATTTTCGCCTAAAATTAGAATTGTAACTCTGTTTTCGAATTTATAAACAAATATAGAATAGGAGGATAAATAAACTTTAAATTTCTGGAATGAATCGGGGGTACCGCATTCGGATACAGAGACTCCGGCCTTTTGACAAAGATCTAAAGAGGCTGTTTTTTGAGTTGTGAATCGGGGCCCGGTTTCTGATATGTTCTTGTAACGGTTTTTTAACTCGGTGTTGTTTTTATTGTTCATGTGGACACGATGAGCGACAGCAACACAAAGGCTACGCGCTAAACAGAGATTATCAGTGTTGGGTATTCGTCGAATCCCCCTTCGATCCTTTGAAAAAATACTGAAAGGCTTGAGTTGACGACGATTAGAACGTCCATACCCTTCTGGTATTCTGACTATACTAAATATCATTTTTATAGGTCCTTGAAAAAAATGTTCGATCTCATCATCATAAAGTAACTCGGCTAGTTGATCAAAGAGAATAGAAGGGTCTACTTGATCGAGTCTTTTAAAGGATAATTCAAGTTTCGAACGACAGTTTATACCCAGACTTCGTAAAGTTATTTGCACGTAATCTGTTGCTCTATATTCTCTTAATATGTGTTCCGTAATAGAACATATACTATCCACAGGATCATCAGTTATATTTAGAGTTATTTCCCTCCCATACATATTAAAATGTTCAAAAATCTCTCGCTCTGCTCTAGAATTTCGCAAGAGGGTACATCTTCTATAGGTGAAGGGGGACACCCCCCTCCCCATTGATCATAAACATTCGCCTCCGCCTCCGCCTCCTCCGAATCTACGATGGAGCTCTTTTCGCTGGGGGCGTAATCGGAAAAGTTCAGAGACATATATTCAAAAGGGTCGTTCTCCGTCTCGTCTTGTTGACACGCGTTATCTAGAATCTCCCCCATCTCCCTGCCAGTTTGTGAATTATCGAAACTGGGTCTTAAAGATTCATGGTTATCCCGTTCCATTTCTTGCTTCCGTCTTTTCACGCGGTCTAAGTAAGAAATTTTTAAAGGGGTAGGAATTAAATTATATAAATGTTCCAATTCGTCATGTGTTTGACACGTTTCAGGGGTACGAGGAACGTTCTTCATATAGTCTATTAGATCGAGGAACGTTTGAATAATATTTAAGCCGCCATTTATGATAAAACCTGGTAATGTTGAAGGTATATTAGCAGGATCTAAGTGTAAATAAGAGCATAGAAAATAATAAAACTTGTATATTTCGACTATGTTCCAAGGCTTATTTACGGCCATTTCGTCAAGTGTCCAGCGAAGTGCTTCAGCGTCCATGTTGAGGTTTTGACGATTGATGTTCGACTGTGAAGTACTGTTATTTTCTCACGTTCTTTATACCAGATTTCTAACCCCCTTTCTTTTCCTCCTCTCAAGGTGGGGTCAAGGACAGTTGATTTTTCGAAATTATTGACTAACAATACAAGGTACTAGCAAAGGCCATCGCAGCTGATTTCCGACATGTTTAAACACGTCTAACATTGTTTGACAGTGAACAATAGGTGATATAAGATAGACGTACGATGGCTTGACAGGGTGTCAAATAGTCGTATAACAAAACAACGAATTTGCAATAGATTTTATAATTCAACAAAAGGAATAATTATAACAAAAGAGTTGGTACGACATTCCACTAGGTGGGGACTTCTTCAACAATGACATTGAGAAAATGTTAGGAAAGAATTTCTTCAATCAATCAAATTGTGACAGTTCTATTTAAGGAATGTTGAGAATAGTAGATAAATAGGTCAAGTTTACTATTGTGTAATTTATTTACTCCTCAACTGTCAGGTACACAAAGCTTGTCAGGAATTCGTCGGATCTTGGAGATTTAAAAACTGCTCATTGTGCTATTTATCTTATTGGTCTTGAGAGTGCTGGAATTCCTTAATCTCTGGTTTGAAAAACGCACCTAAAAATACGCTTATAATCGAAGAAGGGGAGAGGGTTCTTCAACAATGACCTTAGGTCTTTGAAGATGTTAGGAAAATATTTCGTCAATCAAATATTGACAGGTCGAGCTAAGGAATGTGGGTCATAATAGATAAATAGGTCAAGTTTACTATTGTGTTATTTACTTACTCGTCAGCTGTTATGGAGGCAAGTACACAAAGGTTGTCAAGAATTCGTCGGATCTTGGAGGTTAACCCTCAAAAACTACTTATTGTATTCTTTATATTACTGATTTTGGGAATGTTAGAATTCCTTAATATTTGGTTTCAGAACTTTGACATAAAAATACGCCTACAATCTAACAACGGAACAGTCAAGGACAATAGATATTTCGCGATAGCTACTTAGGAAATTTAGTATAAAAACCGTGGAACACGACAGAGGAGAGTATCATTATTCGAGAAGACCTTAAACGTGCAACATGGAAAATCAAGAAGCTGTTAAGAGGAAGATTGGCGTAACTAACGAACGAAAAATCAACGGTAGATTCCACATTTCTAGAGAGTTGTTCCTGACAACGGGCTTCGTGAACGGCACCCTCGATCCCGAGATTCGCTTATGTAAGAAGCAGCAATTTCGTAACATCGTACCAAGTGGTAATGAAATTTAATAATGTACTGGAAGAAGAAAATCTTGAAAGTAAATTTTATAACTATAATGTATTCTCGGTAATTTCGGGTCAAATAACATTTTTAAAAGAGAGAATGCACATGCTAACGCATTTTTAAATTTATGTCTGTTTGATAATTTTTTTTTTCATTGATGGTTCAAAAATAAATTGAATTTAAAACTGAAAAACTGTTCCATTTTATATAACTAATACAACACAGAAATGATATAAATTTCTAGTTTTTAAATTTTAAGCCTAAGAAATATAAAAGTAGATATAACTAAAGTGTAGGAAAAACTTGTCGATTTTTTGATAGGAACTTATTTTAAATAAAACGAAGTAAATAAGGCCAAAACAATTTATTTTATTTAAAATATTTACAACAATTTTTTTTTACTTCCCCCCTCCCCCACCTCAATCGATTGAGAGGTTTCGCACGAGTGTACGGACCCCCTCGAACATCACGTCGTCCCGGTTCTCGTACACTCGTGCGTGGCCCGGGGGGACTTCGAGGAAACGTACCCGGCGGTACGTCGACAACTGGGCGAGCTCCTGCGTCACTCTGTTGGGAAAGAGAAAGAGAGAGAGAGAGAGAGAGAGAGAGAGAGTTATTCTATACGTTAATAAATAAAGTATTGGATAACAACAAATAATAAAGAAATTAACTCACCGGAACCCGCGACAGTTGAGGGCCAGGAGGCTAAAAAAGAAAAATTAAAATTTAGATAAACGAATCATTAAATAATGCATGAAAACTTACTCGTGGGGTATAAAAACGCAGTTATTATACACGACCTGCCTTACTTGATTAAGCAGGTCGTGCATAAAGTCGTCATCCGCCACGACCTCCGCTAGTCCCGCCAGGTAGTTCATTATTTCATGTACCAAGCTGCAAATAAATAAAAATTATAATACTGTAGTGTAACGTAAAACAAAAGATTCACTTACAAGTCCCCATTGACGTTTAAGTCAGCCTCTCCCGGCTTGGGCATAGCCTGCCATGGATAGTATATGGCCGGGAGAGGTTGATACTCGTGTTGAGGTTCAGGGGAGGGGGCGCACGGTGGTGGGCTCGGTGGTGGTGACGGGTTTCGGGGCCTTGGCCCTACCACGCCAAGTGGTCTCGGTGGCGGCGGTGTTCTGGGCCAAGGCCCTACCACGTAGAATGGTCTTGGAGGTGGTGGCGAGGGGGCTAGCTCTAGGGACTCGGGGGTCCCAGAGCGGGATGAAACCGTCGAGTCCGAGAACTCGACGGGGGAATAGGGGGTATCAACCCCGTGAACGTAGCTATAAAGAAAGATTTTCTAAGTATTTTCTTAAAAACAACTAAGTTTTAATAAAAGTATTTCTTACCATGTTGAGGAGAGGTCCATCGCTCCGTGTTGGCTGTGGTGGTGGTGGTTCATGGTTCAGAGAGAATGATAACTTTGAGGTCTCAACCTCTTCATTTTATACTTTTTACTAGGGTCAAGGCGTGTTCGAGAGCAAACAAATGACTTCGAGGTATTTAGTACGTACAAGGGTAGAAAATTTTCGCGGGCAAAATTATACGAAACCTTGCCATTGGACTAAAAATGTATTTCAGGCGACTTTTTTTGGGGGGGGGGCATTTAGAGAAACCCCTTCAGCGTTTCTTCGATTGACCGTACAAGGGTCTTTAGTTTAACCGTATTTACCATCTCAAATAGTGACAGTCCATGTTAAAAACTTCACCCCTATAGTGAAAGGCAGCATGATGGCCCTACTTTTCAAAATTATTTCTACGCGTTCACGGTGGCCTACCCGCGTCAACCGCGCTTCCCCCTCCCCCCCCGCGTGTCGTTTGGGGCCCCTACCCCCACGCGTTTGGGGTTCGCGACCCGGGGTTTGCGCGCGTTCGCGTATTAATTGAATACGTTTAAGTACGAATGATAGTTACAAATAAGTTTCATTCGAGTGTTAGCTATGATACCGTTCACTACACCTGGAAATTTGATTATTTTCGGTCCTTCGGGATCAGGTAAAACAGTTTTATGCAAACGAATAATTGAAAATAAGGACAAAATGTTTGAACCTAAAGTCGATTTAGTTGTCTGGCATTATAGTATATATCAGCCTTGCTACGATAAATTGAAAGAAATGGGCGTAATAATGCGTCAAGGTTTACCCGACGTTACTATATACGATGGCTCTAAAACAATACTAATCGTATTAGATGATCTCATGTTAGAAAATAAAAATAATATTTTATCAGAAATATTTACTAAGCAATCTCACCATAGGAAATTATTCGTCATCACCCTTTTACAAAACATATTTGAAAAAAACTTGAGAACAGCCTCTTTAAACGCGCATTACATGATTCTTATGAAAACTGTGAGAGATCTTATGCAATTAGTGGCTCTCTCTAAACAATTGGCTCCCAACAACTCTAAATTTATTGTAGAATGTTATCTGGATGCGACAGAAAAACCTTACGGGTATTTACTTTGCGATTTAACCCAGAAATGTCATTCCGATTTAAGGTTTAGAACAAATATTTTACCGGGAGAACAAATAGTCATCTATACTCCCAAGAAGAAAACGATATAATTAAACGACATTACTAAAATTTAATCATTCTTTACGATGTCACCACCGAGAAAGGTCAAGAAAACATCGGGTATTAAAAAGAAAAGTTTATCCGCTAAAAACATCAATTTAATAGCCGCTTTGGGGCAATTAAAAAAACCTCAAAGATTAGCTATTCTTAAAAACTCTAATCGAGAAATTATTGATTCAATCAGCGAGTGTTGTCACAACGCCTTACAAGGAGCTGTCAAAATCAAATTCAAACCATACTAAACAATGATAAAAGGGTAAAACTCATTTCAAAATCATAGGTAAATTTCCTCCGAGAGTGAGCAAGCAAAGGTTAAATTGATAAGTGCAGAAGTGAACTAATTTCAGAAATATGGCGGGTAGACTTTCGAACTACCCACGCTTTAGTCCATGCGTTTAGTTCATTTCTAAAGTCAACATGATTAGAGAAAACTTTCATATTAGTGTTCAAACCTTCCCTATTATTGTTCATACTTTCCCTATTAATGTTCCCATCCCGATATGAACACCGGATACTAGTGTTGTCGTCCTTAAAACAATGTTTAGATACTAATAAACCTACTTTCTATTGATTAAAGACATTTATTCCGATAGCACCGTATCATAAATATCTTTATCATGTTTATACAATGAGCAAATATCGGATATCATAATAAAGCGGAATAGAATTAAATCATATACCCTCTATTCTATTTGGTGAATCTATGGATAAAAATATTTGTAAGATAAAGCAAGATACAGATCTTGAATTCTATCCCTAAGCACTTAGTCAAAAGTGTATCGAAATGGGAAAATATGCGATTTAAAGTGTTGTGAACCTACCAAACTAAAATAAAAAGTGGTGGAAAATAATTGATAAGATAAACAAAATACTATTTAAAGTGATGGAGAATGATAGAAAAGATGACGAGAATAATGCTGAAAGCTACACTATTTCTGTTCAGAGTTTCACTATTTCTGTTCAGAGTTTCACTATTTCTGTTCGGTGTTTCACTATTTCTGTTCGGTGTTTCACTATTTCTGTTCAGAGTTTCACTATTTCTGTTCAGAGTTTCACTATTTCTGTTCAGAGTTTCACTATTTCTGTTCGGTGTTTCACTATTTCTGTTCGGTGTTTCACTATTTCTGTTCGGTGTTTCACTATTTCTGTTCGGTGTTTCACTATTTCTGTTCGGTGTTTCACTATTTCTGTTCGGTGTTTCACTATTTCTGTTCGGTGTTTCACTATTTCTGTTCGGTGTTTCACTATTTCTGTTCGGTGTTTCACTATTTCTGTTCGGTGTTTCACTATTTCTGTTCGGTGTTTCACTATTTCTGTTCGGTGTTTCACTATTTCTGTTCGGTGTTTCACTATTTCTGTTCGGTGTTTCACTATTTCTGTTCGGTGTTTCACTATTTCTGTTCTGTGTTTCACTATTTCTGTTCGGTGTTTCACTATTTCTGTTCGGTGTTTCACTATTTCTGTTCGGTGTTTCACTATTTCTGTTCGGTGTTTCACTATTTCTGTTCGGTGTATCACTATTTCTGTTCGGTGTTTCACTATTTCTGTTCGGTGTTTCACTATTTCTGTTCGGTGTTTCACTATTTCTGTTCGGTGTTTCACTATTTCTGTTCGGTGTTTCACTATTTCTGTTCGGAGTTTCACTATTTCTGTTCAGAGTTTCACTATTTCTGTTCAGAGTTTCACTATTTCTGTTCAGTGTTTCACTATTTCTGTTCGGTGTTTCACTATTTCTGTTCGGTGTTTCACTATTTCTGTTCAGTGTTTCACTATTTCTGTTCGGTGTTTCACTATTTCTGTTCGGTGTTTCACTATTTCTGTTCGGTGTTTCACTATTTCTGTTCGGTGTTTCACTATTTCTGTTCGGTGTTTCACTATTTCTGTTCCGTGTTTCACTATTTCTGTTCGGTGTTTCACTATTTCTGTTCGGTGTTTCACTATTTCTGTTCGGTGTTTCACTATTTCTGTTCGGTGTTTCACTATTTCTGTTCGGTGTTTCACTATTTCTGTTCGGTGTTTCACTATTTCTGTTCGGTGTTTCACTATTTCTGTTCGGTGTTTCACTATTTCTGTTCGGTGTTTCACTATTTCTGTTCGGTGTTTCACTATTTCTGTTCGGTGTTTCACTATTTCTGTTCGGTGTTTCACTATTTCTGTTCGGTGTTTCACTATTTCTGTTCTGTGTTTCACTATTTCTGTTCGGTGTTTCACTATTTCTGTTCGGTGTTTCACTATTTCTGTTCGGTGTTTCACTATTTCTGTTCGGTGTTTCACTATTTCTGTTCGGTGTATCACTATTTCTGTTCGGTGTTTCACTATTTCTGTTCGGTGTTTCACTATTTCTGTTCGGTGTTTCACTATTTCTGTTCGGTGTTTCACTATTTCTGTTCGGTGTTTCACTATTTCTGTTCGGAGTTTCACTATTTCTGTTCAGAGTTTCACTATTTCTGTTCAGAGTTTCACTATTTCTGTTCAGTGTTTCACTATTTCTGTTCGGTGTTTCACTATTTCTGTTCGGTGTTTCACTATTTCTGTTCAGTGTTTCACTATTTCTGTTCGGTGTTTCACTATTTCTGTTCGGTGTTTCACTATTTCTGTTCGGTGTTTCACTATTTCTGTTCGGTGTTTCACTATTTCTGTTCGGTGTTTCACTATTTCTGTTCAGTGTTTCACTATTTCTGTTCGGTGTTTCACTATTTCTGTTCGGTGTTTCACTATTTCTGTTCGATGTTTCACTATTTCTGTTCGGTGTTTCACTATTTCTGTTCGGTGTTTCACTATTTCTGTTCGGTGTTTCACTATTTCTGTTCGGAGTTTCACTATTTCTGTTCAGAGTTTCACTATTTCTGTTCAGAGTTTCACTATTTCTGTTCAGCGTTTCACTATTTCTGTTCGGCGTTTCACTATTTCTGTTCAGAGTTTCACTATTTATGTTCGGCGTTTCACTATTTCTGTTCAGTGTTTCACTATTTTTGTTCGGTATTTCACTATTTCTGTTCGGTGTTTCACTATTTCTGTTCGGTGTTTCACTATTTCTGTTCGGTGTTTCACTATTTCTGTTCAGAGTTTCACTATTTCTGTTCAGAGTTTCACTATTTCTGTTCAGAGTTTCACTATTTCTGTTCAGAGTTTCACTATTTCTGTTCAGTGTTTCACTATTTCTGTTCACACCTTTCCTATTACTGTTCATACCTTTCCTATTACTGTTCATACCTTTCCAATTACTGTTCACACCTTTCCAATTACTGTTCACACCTTTCCTATTACTGTTCACACCTTTCCAATTACTGTTCACACCTTTCCAATTACTGTTCACACCTTTCCTATTACTGTTCACACCTTTCCTATTACTGTTCACACCTTTCCTATTACTGTTCACACCTCTCCTATTACTTTTCATACGTTTCCTATTACTGTTCACACCTTTCCTATTACTGTTCATACCTTTCCTATTACTGTTCATACCTTTCCTATTACTGTTCATACCTTTCCTATTACTGTTCATACCTTTCCTATTACTGTTCACACCTTTCCTATTACTTTTCATACGTTTCCTATTACTTTTCATACGTTTCCTATTACTTTTCATAGGTTTCCTAATACTGTTCACACCTCTCCTATTACTTTTCATACGTTTCCTATTACTGTTCACACCTTTCCTATTACTGTTCAAACGTTTATTTATATTCAAAACTTTGTTATTTTCACTCAAACTTTTCTTATTTCTGTTTTAAAACTTTTAAATTTTTCGTTCCTTTGCTTAATTTTTCCTTCATATACTATATTTTCAAATTATCTAGTTCCTTCATCTGATAAATTTGCCCGTCATCTGCTTAATATTTCTTATTATTCTTAACTTTTCCTTTTACTATTCAAAAATTTCGAATTGCTGTTCAAATAATTTTTAAAAAAAACCTTATTTGTAGCTAAACCTTTGTTAATGACTGTTAAAATTTTTTTTGTTCAAACCCTTGTTATTTTGTTCGAACTTTTGTCAATGACTGTTCAAAATTTTCTTATTTCTGTTGAAAGTTTCACTATTTCTGTTCAAAGTTTTACTATTTCTGTTCAAAGTTTCACTCTTTCTGTTCAAAATTTCACTCTTTCTGTTCAAAGTTTTACTATTTCTGTTCAAAGTCTCACTGTTTCTGTTCAAAGTTTCACTCTTTCTGTTCAAAGTTTCACTCTTTCTGTTCAAAGTTTCACTCTTTCTGTTCAAAGTTTCACTCTTTCTGTTCAAAGTTTCACTCTTTCTGTTCAAAGTTTCACTATTTATGTTCAAAGTTTCACTATTTATGTTAAAAGTTTCACTCTTTCTGTTAAAAGTTTCACTATTTATAATAATAATAATAATAATAATAATAATAATAATAATAATAATAATAATAATAATAATAATAATAATAATAATAATAATAATAATAATAATAATAATAATAATAATAATTCAATTCAATTCAATTCGGTTTATTGTGCAACAAAAAAAGCAGACAAGTCGCTCACTAGATTGTACACAGAAGTTTATGTAAAATGAGATAACAGAACTATTTGAGTAGGATGAATTATTTATAAAGTGATTTGAGGTTATGTAAAAATTTGAAATTAATTATGTGATAGGGATTAATTATTTAGTCAAGGAACTTGGACAATATATATTGGTCAACTAATCAGATACGAAACTATAGTGAAGTCCGTTTAAAATGAGACGGAAAGAATTTTGGGGATAATTAGTCCCGACAATAAAATAAATTTGGGGGAAAAAAAGAATTCATTATTAATGGAGTGGAATAAAATGATAGCATTTTAAGTATTAACACGGAATAAATCATATTACAGGGAGTTTATGTAACTATTTGAAGAAAATTAACAGTAATTCAATTACAATGGGAAGAAGAATGAATAAGGAAGTCTAAGGTTATGTGAATAACATATACAGGGGATACGAAACTTTTGTTAAATATTTCTTAAAGAATAAGAAAGAATTAAGGGAAGCTTTACGCGACAATATAGTTAATTTAAAACATCACTTGAAAATTTTGAATGAATTATTAAGTCAATGGAGGAAAATTATCGCGTGTAAAGGTATTAATAGGGAGTTAGGTAACATAAATTTAAATCATTGTCAATGTCAACGGATTGATGTAAGAGGATCACTGAAGATATCAAAATGCGAAGGCATGCTGTTGCACGCAACCTGCATTTGTATCATTGGGTTTATTGAAAAACGGGGAACGTAAAACGTACAATTAGTCCTAAGATTTTTAGGCACAGAGAAGGCGAGTTTTTGGAGGAGAGAGCTAGATGGGATTCTGTTATTTAGAAGTTTGTGAACGAATCTGACCCTCGAGATTTGCAAGTAATGGGTGAAGTTAGGAATGTTTGAGGTACTAAGTAGGCCCTCATAATCATACGGCAGAGTTGATAAGAAGAAAGTATGGCAAAACTCCACAAATTTTCTTTGCACCCTTTCATTTTTTTCCAAAAGATAATTTGAGCATCCCCCCAAACGATACACCCGTAGAATGCTCGAGAACGTACCAAGGTAAGATAAAGTAGTCGGAAATGGTAGAGGGAATTCAGTGGTTTGGTGAGCTTACGGGCAACAGCGAGGGTCCTACGGCACTTACTAAACTGGTTATTTACGTGTTCCCGGAAGTAAAGAGCGGAGTCAAATAGTACGCCCAGGTCTCGCACCAGGGTTTTACGAAGAATCGCTGAGCGCTCGATCGTATAGGAAGTATTTATCATACGACAAACGCGCCTGGTGAATGAGACGTGGACTGACTTTTTGGGGTTAATAGGCAGGTTGTTTTGCGCGCACCACCTAGAGATAGCGTTGAGGTCGTTCTGGAGGAGAGCGGTGTCTGCTAGGGAATTAATACTTTTACAAAGTTTATTGTCATCCGCGAGTTGGAGGAGGAAGGAATGCCGAACCACAAATTGAAGGTCGTATAAATAAATATTAAAGAGCAAAGGACCCAAGGATGACCCTTGAGGGACTCCACATGTGACTGGGTAAGAATAGTTCGTGAGAACCCCGTTACATTTAATTTTGTTAATTCTGCCCGTTAGGTAGCTACTTAACCAACCTAGTAAGCCTACCGAGACTCCCATAGAAGACAATTCTGAGGGCGTTACGGTATCGCTAGCAAGAGTGAATGTGATACCCTATCAAAGGCTTTCGCCAGATCGAGGTAAACGGTGTCAATTTGTCCACGAGCTTCAACCACGGGAGAGACAAAATTCATGAAGGTCGTTAGGTTGGTGTCCACACCTTTGCCAGGGATAAAACCATGTTGACACTCATTAGGGAAAGTACCGAACCAACGTTGTAGACTAGAGTGGATGAGTTTGTCAAAAATTTTAGCCAAGACGCAAAGGAGGGAGATCGGCCTATAATTGACTGGGTCGCAAGCTGAGCCGTTTTTGTAAACCGGAACGATCAAAGCTTTTTTCCAGGAGGCTGGGAAGTATTGCCTTTTCAGTGACAGATTAAAAATGTACTCAAGAGGCTTAAGCAATATTTCGTGGCAGCCCTTGATGTAAAAGCCGGAATACCATCATCCCCCGTGGTAAATTTCGCGGGCATTTGTTTAATGGCTGAGTATATTTCTGACTGTGATAGAACTGGGAGTGAGAAGTTGACTGGCATTAGCGAAGGGGGAGCGCAATAGTTTCCAAGCTGACCGTCATCAACCGCAATCTTAGAAAATACATTCCCGAAAATAACGGACAGTTTTTCAGGGTCCGTAATTAGGTCCTTGCCTGACTTTAGCGAGATGGTGTGATTGCCTGATTTTAAGTTACCCCCCACTAAACTCCAAAACTTTTTGGGGTGAGTACGAGCCTCGTTGCAAACATTAGCGGCATGAGTCTTTTTGTCCCGAGTTGTAAGAAGCCGAACCAAGGCACGGTGTTTCTTAAAGGCAACGAAGTCCGAGTGCACCCCCGTCCGTTTGTGTTTTTTATAGAAGTACCTTTTTTGTCTAATGTGGAGTATTAACTCCTTGGAGAAAAAGTGAGGAAATGACGGTTTACCCCGTGGACGTTTCCGTGGTATGAACCTAGTCATGAGGCTTTGAATGAAACCTGTCAGCAGGGTCACGCAGTAATAATAATAATAATAATAATAATAATAATAATAATAATAATAATGTTTATTGTGTTATAAAACGGTACATTCGTGCCAACTAGTTATAACACATTCGTCAGTCTAGTCGTTAATTTAATTTAATTTAAAATTAGGTGGTGACTTATTTTAAAAATTTAAGCAATAGAATAAATTATTTTTAAGGGAGGAAATTCCCTATTTTAATTTTAATTTCTTTATGTTAGTATCAATTCTTTAAGAAGGGTTTTTTTATTAAAAATGTCAATATACTTTCCATAGGTTTGATAATTGTGAACTATTCTTGATATGGGTAATATGTCGTGTGGTTGCCGCTGAAATAAACTTCTTTCTCTACTTTGGTGGGTTGTGGTATTGACGTTTAGGCTAGATAATATTGAGGGGCATTTGAGTTTGTAAGTTATTATCTTGTGTAATAAGATGATGTCTAATTTTATAAATGTTTCTGTGATTGAGTCCATATTAAGTTCCTTCAATATTAGTTCGTAGTTATAGGATGCATCCTTGATAAATTGTGTATGATAATGTTCGATATATTTCCTTTGAACTGCTTCTGTGGACTTTATGTTGGTTTTAACATTGTCATTATAGGAAGTTGCTCCATATATAAGACATGATTTGACTAAAGAGAGGTAGAGACGATGAAAAGCCGTTGCTGAGTTTAAGGGTTTTGTGATCTTTAGGATACATCCAAGTGTCCTTTTACATTTCTGCGTTATGTATGATCGATGTGGTTTAAATCGTAGTTTGGAGTCGAAAATCACTCCTAGGTCTTTAATGAATGTTTCTCTCTTTATGGGTTTCCCATTTAATGTATAGCTAAATAATGCCGATCTAATTTTCCTTGTAAAAGAGATAATAACCGTTTTATCTAGATTTATTGGTATATTATTGGTTTGACACCAATCGGCTAAAATGTTTAGATCATTTTGTAGGCTATAGCAGTTTTTCAGATTTGATATAGTTTTGGCTAATTTGTGGTCATCGGCAAATTGATATAGTGAGCATGAAATATTATTTGGCAGATCTGCAATGTTCAAAGTTTCACTATTTATGTTCAAAGTTTCACTCTTTCTGTTCAAAGTTTCCCTATTGTTCAAAGTTTCACTATTTATGTTTAAAGTTTCACTATTTATGTTTTAAGTTTCACTATTTATGTTTTAAGTTTCACTATTTATGTTTAAAGTTTCACTATTTATGTTTAAAGTTTCACTATTTATGTTCAAAGTTTCCCTATTTATGTTCAAAGTTTTACTATTTATGTTCAATTTTTCCCTGTTTCTGTTCAGACATTTCCTATTTCTGCTGAAACGGTTTTTTATTACTGTTCAAACTTTTCTTATTTCTGCTGATACGTTTTTTATTTCTTTTCAAACTTTTGTTGTTCCTACTGAAACGTTTCAAACTTTTCTTATTTTGTTGCAAGTTTATTTATTCTTTTTACCCAAGCTTTTTATTGTTTCTGTTCTAATTTTTTTTATTTCGGCGATTAAAATTACTTTTTCCGAAATTCTACATCGCTTTACTAATTTCTATGGTTTTGAAATCGAATTTCAAAGTTCCATATCCAAAATTCCCATGTGATATAAATGTGATGTATGGCACGCTATGGCACGCCATTCAGGACACAATTATTGAAAATTTATTATACATAGATATGGCACGCCATTCAGGACACAATTATTGAAAATTTATTATACATAGAAGTATGAACTCTTTCTTTAAGTTTAAAAACGCTTTCTTTAAGCTTGATATTAACTTACAATAAAGCCAAAACTATTTCATTAAGGTTAATAACCACTTTTCCTAAGTTTAAAACTCTTTCCTAAAGTAAGAAAATGACTTTCTATAAAGATAAATTTTATCTTAAGATGTTTAAAACTATCCTATAAGTCAAAAGAAAGTTTTTATATGGTTAACTTTACAGTTCTCTAAGTTGAAATTGACTCTTCTATAAGCTTGAAAATTTCTTTCTCTAAGCTTGAAAATTTCTTTCTCTAAGCTTGAAAATTTCTTTCTCTAAGCTTGAAAATTTCTTTCTCTAAGCTTGAAAATTTCTTTCTCTAAGCTTTAAAATTTCTTTCTCTAAGCTTGAAAATTTCTTTCTCTAAGCTTGAAAATTTCTTTCTCTACTCTTGAAAATTTCTTTCTCTAAGCTTGAAAATTTCTTTCTCTAAGCTTGAAAAGTTCTTTCTCTAAGCTTGAAAATTTCTTTCTCTAAGCTTGAAAATTTCTTTCTCTTAGCTTGAGAATTTCTTTCTCTAAGCTTGAAAATTTCTTTCTCTAAGCTTGAAAATTTCTTTCTCTAAGCTTGAAAATTTCTTTCTCTAAGCTTGAAAATTTCTTTCTCTAAGCCTGAAAATTTCTTTCTCTAAGCTTGAAAATTTCTTTCTCTAAGCTTGAAAATTTCTTTCTCTAAGCTTGAAAATTTCTTTCTCTAAGCTTGAAAATTTCTTTCTCTAAGCTTGAAAATTTCTTTCTCTAAGCTTGAAAAGTTTCCTTCTCTAAGCTTGAAAAGTTTCCTTCTCTAAGCTTGAAAATTTCTTTCTCTAAGCTTGAAAAGTTTCCTTCTCTAAGCTTGAAAAGTTTCCTTCTCTAAGCTTGAAAAGTTTCCTTCTCTTAGCTTGAAAAGTTTCCTTCTCTTAGCTTGAAAAGTTTCCTTCTCTTAGCTTGAAAAGTTTCCTTCTCTTAGCTTGAAAAATTTCCTTCTCTAACCTTGAAAAATTCTGTCAAACGATTCTCAAATTTTAAAAACCACAATCCACAAGCAGGAAAATGAGCCTTGCTGTAATGTTAAGACACATCAGATTCTCTGCGCGTTATAGCCCCTTTTTAAAAGCTTGGGGAAAATAGTCTAGAGTTAGACCACCTTGTTGTCTTAAGACGGAACACCCGGTGTGTGGCTCCAGTTACAAAGACGTTAGATAAGACTTCAAATAAAAGGAGTTTGGCGGACTGCAAAATTTGAAGCCCTATCTATAAGGTCTTTGCGTCCACATACCGCCCGGATGTTCCGTATGAACTCTAATTCTAGAGGGCCGGTAGGCCCTTCTAGATAAGAACCCACACCCTCCCGTAATGTTAAAGAAATAATTCACAGATTTTAGGCTTAGCGTCCCATAGAAAAAGCATGGAATTTTTGGTGGTCCACTCCATCGAATAACTCAGAAACTACTGCGAAGTTAAGGTTCGGAACACTTTTGAATTATCAAGCAACTATTGAATGTTGAACTTCCGAATTTTGGTTAAGAACAATTAATTCTAAGTATTTTATTTTAATTAATTTATAAATCATGGTAAACCCGTTACATATATTACACTGTTTTCATAGCATTTCGTTCAGCCTTCATCGAGTTTGTGGCGCATAGGATAACGCGTCTGCCTATGGAGCAGGAGATTGCAGGTTCGAGTCCTGGCAAGCTCTGTGTTTATTTTTACATATATTTTATTCAACATAAATGAAATAATCCTATAAATACAATGTTTGGATAATTTTTTTGTTACGAAGTACGGGCTTGTGGCGTAATGTATAACGCGTTTGCATTCGAGGCAAAACCTTTCAGGTTCGAGTCTTGGAAAGCTCGTTGTCTATTTTTGATGAAGAATCTTAGTATATATAAGGGAAAATTCTTAAATAACAAACTTTCAATGAAATGTGCGCGTGCTGGCGCTTGGTTTAGAAATAACTTTTTTTTAAATCTATACTAAAAGGTCAACTAAACTTAATTGAGTCACCAACCGCCTTTTTATATAAAATAAGTTACCACCCGACTATCTATGGTGAATTAATTAACAACCTGCCTACCAATTGGGAATTAATTTACCACTCCCCTGCCAAATAATTTAAAATTTTAATCTTTCCCATAAAATAATGAGAGGCACTTGGAGGGAGCCAATATGCTCACGAACATCTTACTGGAACATCGAATTAATGAAGTTTGACAAGCATATTATTATTTTTATAATGGATTAATACAAATTAAGGCTGAAGGAACAGATATTATATAAAAAAGACTTGGTTTGCCCAAGCCTTAAAAACAAAACGATAAGAGTTTTTCCAGTTGTCTGAAGCGAGGATATTATTTTTTTTTTTCAATTGAATTTTAAAGACAATCCGTATTTTACTACTCTTTAGAATTTAATTCAATCACCTGATTTTACTGCTAATGGATTAGTTTCCTATAAATTAATTGAAATAAAAAATTACTTATCTCAGATTTTTCAACAACAATTCCATTTTCCTGAATCATTTTATCATGCATTTATTATTTTGAGGGATATCGTGTAAATTTAATCAAATTGACTCTTTTTTTTTTAATTTCCGAGAATTTTCCTTTCAAAAGGTTATAAACACATCAAGTTTTCATAATGTTGTCAACTAAATAGCAACTCAACCAACACTTCTAAAATCTTCCCAACAAGTACTGATATACACAGTTCAATAATTGTGACTGTGCTTGAAGAAGAAACGAACCCCTTTATCAAATAAAAGAAAAGTGATAACAGCCCCCTTTTGTATTCGTAAAGACCGCATATAATACATTATTAATGAGAGTATTATTTGAAAATTAAAGTACGTTCTCCATTGAAAAGAAAATATTTCAAGATAAAATGTTTCAGGAAAATGGAATTGTTCTTGAAAAATCTGAGATAATTAATTTTTTATTTCAATTAATTTATAGGAAACTAATCCATTAGCAGTAAAATCAGGTGATTGAATTAAATTCTAAAGAGTAGTAAAATACGGATTGTCTTTAAAATTCAATTGAAAAAAAAATAATATCCTCGCTTCAGACAACTGGAAAAACTCTTATCGTTTTGTTTTTAAGGCTTGGGCAAACCAAGTCTTTTTTATATAATACATTCAGTCCCTTCAATGAAATGGTTGTTACATTTTACATCTACACTACTTTCGTAATATCATTTCGAAACTACCGAATAATAATTAATGGTCTCCTTAATGTAAAGCTTTTATAATCAAAACGTATAAATGCTCACAAAATTCATTTCTATCGCGGAAAAAAACAAATTTTTACAGAGACACCACTTCTGCGGTATAGTTCACAAAAACCCTTAAAAGTGCATTGAATCTGTAATTTGTCATATGTTCTGCGATACCCTATCTTACTATTAAATTCATGAAGTTGTAATTTCAAAACATTTTAAGAATATTGGTAAATCACTAAAGACTAATTCATAAGTTAGCAATATAAGAAACAGGCTTTATATGTTATCATTATGGGAAATAATAAAATTATTTTAACTTACTTTTTAAAACGGTTTTATCGATGTTTTCGTCTTTTAGGGATGCAAAATTCACTCAATCGGAAAGTCCACAACGGTATCAAACTCACGAGCTTCATTGTTAGTCTCGATGTTTGGTTTTCAGTTCGCTAGAACCCTATTTGCTGGAAGTCGGCCTTTAAGGAAGCTCCTAGAATCTTGCTTTCGGATGCTACCGAAATCGCCCAATGTATAGACTAATATCGGTTGAGAGGGGAATATACTGTGTATCCCCAGCGTTGTGGGAAGCTTTGAAATGGAGAAAAATATTCGCCCCCGGAAGCGGGGTAAGTATACATAGTTTACAGACTAAGAGGATTCATACCAAATGGTATGAATCCTCCTAGTCTTTAAAATATGTATAAGTGTTATGACGTTACCATATGTATGTAGTAGTGTAAGCGTTAAGTGTAGCAACGTCAAACCCTTCTATATGACTAGGGGGAAATGAGTAAAAAGGGATTGGGAATGGTTCCAAACCTCTTTAATAAAACTATCAGTATTAAGATTCGCCATTCTTAGGAATTTGTTCTAGTAACTGACTCGATTAGGAACTAAGTTCATAAAAAAATGGCGGAAAACGGACGTCCTCTTCCGAACAATCGTGGTCAAAAATGACGTCACCACTCAAGCTTATTTCTGATTGGTTCGTGCAGAGCCTTAACCTTGAACGCGGCCGAAAAAATAGAAAGCTAATTTCGCTAGACTCAACGCAATTTCTGTCCATCGTTACCATGTTTTTTTCGGTTGTGGCTTGACATCGGGCGAAAAGTCGTGATTTACGCCAAATAGGAAGCTAACAGTTCTTACTCTGAAACGTCACACCCTTCTATCTCATACTGGAGTTTCATCCCCCCTAACGGTTGGAAACAGTATTCTACCCGCAAAAATGCCAACCAGAGAGGGGCTGCGTGACGTCAGACTATATAAAAAAATCTCTTCCCCCCAGGCAGTTGTTAGCTCCCTATGAAAACCACGCTTTAAACTTGGAACGTTGCCAAGTCTTCTGAGCTTCTGAAGATCATCACATCCCATGCTATTTAGTTATAACTTATTTCTAGAAACTTATTCCTTTTGCTTTGTCCAGCAAAAAGAGAGATTGGCATTAGATTCAATTCCACAAAATAATAAATAATCGGTTATTTCTTAACAATATTCTGGATATTAATACTATTTAGCGCGAGGGGTCCTTCATTGCCAAAAAATCCCGTACACTCGTGGAAAAATCCAAAAACAAATACAAAAAGGATTTTGCATTTTTTGAAAAATCCGATGATCTTTCAATAGTTTCAAAATATATAAAATTATGTAAAAAATCCAAAAATCCCCCGAAAATCCAAAAAAAAATCAAAAAATACCGAGTGTGTTCGTATTTTTTAAAAATCCAAAATTTTGTGAAAATCCACAAAAAATCCTAAGTTTTGTGATAATCCACCAAAAAAATCCGAAATTTTGTGAAAATCCACCAAAAAGTCCAAAATTTTCAAATTCACAAATCCAGGAAGACGATACAAATTACAGTGAAAAATACAAAATCCTTAAAAATTACGAAATCCCAAAACAAATAACGATATTCCTAAAACAAATTAAGAAATCCCGAAAAAATACAAAATTTCGAGAAAAATATACAAAATCCCGAGAAAAAAATACAAAATCCCGAAAAAAAATACGAAATCCCAAGAAAAAATTCAAAAACACAACGGTTTTTTTGAAAATCCTACTGGATTTTGGACTTTTATAAAAAATCGACAAATCCATTTAAAATAAAAAATACGTAAAAATCCGAAAAAATCCATAAAAATTCGAGGCATTTAAAAATCTCGTACGTTTTTTTTCGAATGAAGGAACCCCTCGATTTAGTGTACAACTTCTATGGATAATTGTCTATTAAGTTTTCTGATTGTAAAGAACCTATTGCCTTGTCCAATTTTGAAATAAAATATTTAGCCTTGGGCTCGGAACAATTTGATCGAATGTTTTTTCTAGCCAGCTCATGCGAAATTTGAAGTTCAGTTATATAGTGGTGCATAAAATACATTTATACCTGCAAATTCTGTAAAATATATGAAATAACATGGAAAATGGATTGATAACTGGTGTTTGAAATGTCTTTACAAGAACGCATATTTGACCTGAGAAAGGTCAAAGTTAGAATGCAGTGTCTCCATCCCGGGTTACCCCGTCCCCCGCTATTCCCTATTCTTGCAGCTATATTGGTAAGCATGTAACGACTTGGAGCAAAAGTATAAGATCATGAAAACCTAAGATTGTATCTGTTGGGATTTCTCAGAACTGTTTAACATAATTCCTATTTCTTGTAAAAAATCAATAACTGTACAGCCGAATCTGGTCAAACTTAAACCTAGGTAAAACTTTAGAGTCCTACTGCAAAAAACAGTCTTTTCATGGTTGAAAAGTAAAATATTTATCACGTTGTGGGGTCAAGCCCCTCCTAAAGAAACGAAATAAAGAAAGAGTTAGAAATTGAGCAGCGAGGCTAGCGTCGCGAGAGAGAGAGGACGCGAAGGTGATTGCAGCCCAGATCACTTCCTAGAACTAAGGCTGAATAGAAGTAGTCTCCTAATGACCTTGGTTGTTGCTCAGCAACCAGAACCCCGATGAGTCCCTTTGCCCACATCTTTTCCTATACAAAGAAATTCACGGTTATCACAGTTAAACCATCTATTGTAAGTTTTCGCGCCAAACTCTAGCTAAAAATATTAGTAAAACGACTTAAGCCCTCAACACACGGGTCGATTTTTCGTCGCGAATTGAGAGGGAAAAAGAGTTGGTGAAACTAGATCTCACCCTCAACTGGCAGCGAAAAATCGGTCTGTGTGTTGAGAGCTTTATTGATAGATAGGAGTCCAGACCGCTTCACAATACATAGTTTACAAAGATTAAGGAGAATTCATACCATTCACACAAGGACGCCTGGTTAAAGACTCATCCAGTCAGTCAGGCATCCTTGTGTAACTCGTGTTACCTGAATTTGTAAATGGTATGAATCCTCCTAGTCTGTAAACTATGGTTTGGCTAAAAATTCTCATTTGAATCGCGTTTGTCAAAGGTAATTTTGTATAGGAACTTGGAAGAAACACATGGGTTTATGAAGAAAAAAATAATATTTTAAATTTTATTTAAAAAAATAAAGAGAGTAAAGTAAGAGACCTTTCGGCCTCGAAAAACCTTTTTACATGGGGCCAGTCATTAAGCGTAATCGTTGTATACAGCTGTACTAAAGTGATTACCCAGAATCTCTAAAAGCCCTGCCCTTGACATTGCTAAAATAATTGTGCGCAACCCGTAATCGGTGTTTACGTAATCTGAGAGTCATTATCCCTTTGCCTTTGGGACCGTCCATAAACCACGTCAGTGACGTCACTCAAAAAAGAGCATTTTCTGACCCCCCTCCCGATCAAGATTTCTCAGAACACTCAACTAAAAACCATGTCAATTTTTTTTAACCCCACCCCCTTCCCTAGCACTATGATTTGTCTTAATTCAATCGGAAGGGGGATCAGATTCATCCTCGCTTATGCTAATGGCAAAGAAACCAACTGTCAAGGGGACGCCTCCATGGTGGCCATTTTCCCCTCACTCCAGTAGACACCGCTAGAGCTCACTACATGTGGGAGGTTAGCTAACTCGGGCATGCCTCTAGCGGTATCTACTGGCGTGAGAAGAAATTGTCCATCATGGAGTCATCCCCCTGAAAGCTTTTTTCTCTGCATGCTAAATTTGAAATGGTCTATAACATAACCACATGTACATAAAAATGCATGCACGCATTAGTATTAAAGTGGTTAACCAGCCGTTTGGACACGGACGATCTTTTTCACAGTAAAAAAGCGAGAGACCGGGCAGCCCTTTTAATATTGCTAAATTAATAAGGATGAACTGATACGCCATCCGCAATGTATTCCTCGAATTCATTTTTTTAAATTTATACTATCATAACTATTAAAATATTTCATCGGTTATATTCTAGATTAAATTTTTTTATTTTAATAAGAATAATGAAAAAGTTTAATTTTATTAATTTCCATAGATAGGTACACGTCATTTAGCAGCGCCATTACGCTACTTATCACATATATAAATACTTTAATATAAACATCTATACAAAGTAAAAAGACATCTTTAAGATGTCTTTCTGAATTGAATTTCTAGATATCCTGTATGTTTGCTCCCATAGACGTCCTTTACGGCCAGGGTTTAAAACCAAGAAATTAGTATTATTCTGGATGTCTGTAGAACTTCCAGCAAAAAAGTACTTTTGGGAGAAACGGGTTCGGCTGGGAGTTCGACTGGAACTTCTCGCCTGGCGACTGTTGATTCGGCTGGCTGTTCCCCTGCAACGTTTTCCTGGGCGACGGCTGGGTTTGTAGGGGTTTCCAAGGGGATTTCTTCTTGTATGACGGCTGTGGCGGCAGGGAGTTCTGGGGGATTTTCCTCTTCGGCGGTGGCGAGGTTGGTCGGACGTTCTCTATGGACCTGTTCAGCGGCAACTGCGGTGTTGGCAGGACGTTCTAAGATTTCTTCAGCGGCGATGGTTGGGAGTTCCCGAGGGAGGTTTCCCGTTGCGGCGGCTTCGATGGTATTGGCAATTCGAATTTCAATGGGGATTTTATTCATTTCTTCTTCAGGAAATTCCGCTACGGCGGCTCTTGCTCTCGTGTCTGGTCTATCCTCAGGGTCCGGGTGAAGTACCAAGACATCCTGAGGGTGAGGTTGGGGATTTCCAGCTGGGTTGTCGTTTGAATTGTCCCGGTGAAAAGTAATTGCGGCTGGCAAAGTTACTATCTCGAAATCGCCCAATAGGGGGTCCAGTAGGAAGTCTTCTGGAGCTGTTGTTTCCCTTCCCCCTCTGGTGAGTTGGGGTCCCGTGGCCCAGTATAGGGGTTTTTTCTGATTGGTTCTAAAATATACTATCATTAGAAACAAAAACATAAATAACAAATTCCCATAGGGATGAAGTTATGACTGTGTAAGGGTTGTGTGATATTAGACGGCCGTTAGCACGGTACGTCGTGGATGAGCCAACCGGACTCTTTCCCAAGGAGGTTTTGTTATAGGTACTCGTTTGAAGTTGAAGTCTTCTGGTACTAAATCGATGATTCCTTTTTCTTGTAAATAGTGGGATATCTCGTTTCGCGAGCGTAGCATGCAGCTATTTGGTCCTGGGGGATAGTAGTATACGTCCATATCTACCTTGCCAGGCTGGAAAGTGTGGCAGTAGAAAACTCGCGAACCCAGCCCTTCTTGAATGGTTTCTCGTAATTCGTCGGAATTTGTTCCTGCAAGGCTTCCAACCAGAGAATGTGATTTTGTTGGCGTTTTTTTTAAATTGTGGATTGCTTTGAAATACTATGGATGTTTCATTTGAAGTATAATTTTGGTAAAGTGAACTTTGTTTTTCACATTGGTCTACAAGAAATGCATAAATACTGCTTTTTTGGTCGTTTTCTGTGAAATTCACACAATTCCAATGGTACCACAAATCGCATTCTTCACATTGCACCATGTTAATTTTCGTTGATACGGTAGGGCATTTTCCGCACTTCCATTCCGCTTTCTTACTTTTCAATACTTCACGTATTGCAAGCCAACCATCCGGCGAAACGAATTCTTTGACGAACTCTACCGCTCTGTCTTTGATGTTCATTACGTCGTCGTCAACATTTTAAGGTATCATCTCTATGCCTTCTTCGTCTATTTGACGTGTCCTATTAATAGTTTCTTCAACCTTTTCTTTAATCACGAAGAACTCGAGGAACGCCTGAATCTGTTTCTTTTTTTCCTTTCCGAAAGATCTTGACAACTTAGAAATAGGTTTTGAACGGCAAGGCACATCTGCAGCATTTGAATCTGCAGAAAGAATGTTCAGATTCCGAATTTTTCCTGGTGTTGGCTCCGTTGTTAGGTTGTGACAAATAAAATACAAGTGAGGCCTTTTCATTTAAATCTGGTTTCGCGTATCGTATATTGTTTATCTTTCTTTTCTTCACTGTTAAAGAGAACCGTTTTTGTTTCTCTGCCAACTTATTATAGGGGACATTCTGCATTTTATTACGTTCTTCCCCAGAACTGTTTGTCATTTGTTTATCCGCTTGATTATTCTACAGGGCCGGTAGGCCCTTGTAGATATGACATGACACCCTTCCGTAATGTTAAAGGAAAATTCACAGTTTTTAGGGTTAGCGTCCCATAGAAAAAGCATTAAAAAAATTTCGTTTTTTTAACGAAATGGTCATAGGACATACGGAAAAAGTATAGCGAAGTTAGTTTTCGGAATACTTCTAAATTAACAAGCATTTCTTAATGAGAAACTTCCCTGTTTCGATTTTTAATTAATGAATTCTAATTTTTGTAATTTAACTAATTAAGATAGTACGTCAAAAAATTACTTTTGGGTCAGAGGTCAGCCTAACCTTATAGCGCGCTTAAACCTATTTTCTTCATTTCGTTCTCGTTGACAACTAGAAGGTCCTAAGTTTGTGGGTGCTAACAAGTTACGTTGACTAATTGTAAATGTTGGCTTACTTGCTGATTTTCCTAATTTCTTAGCAGTAGACAAATTTCTTTGGTATTTCGTCCGAGCTTGAGCACCTTTATATGTATTTTCTAATTAACTGTAGCACCCTTAATAAGAAATAGGTCGTTATCAGGTCGAATTTTCGTCTAGAAAAGTAATTCAGGTAAATTATTACAGTTAATAGAGGTTTTTATATCTTTTGAAGTAAGTTTTTCGACGTTATTTACGGCCAAGGCTTAAGTTGTATAGACTAATAGCACCCCATGTTATTTCCCCATAGAGCTTAATACAGTCGAAGGCAGAGAGCTGCCATTACTCTATTTTAGTTACTCTTTAAAGATTATTAGAAAGGCTGATTTCCAGCTCTCATTTGTTTTGGAATCCTGTGTATAGTCTGCTCAATTTTATGCTACAAACATAGCCTAACCGGGTTAACCCTAGGTTTTTTATGCTGTACGTATTTACCTGTGCGCTTCCAATTTGATGTAAAAAATGGCATACCTAATCAAATTATTAACGTGTTGAAATAAAGATAATGCTTTTCACCCTGTGAAAAGATCGAAAACTACAAAATACTACGGTAAGATGACAAAAAGTTTAAAATGTTTTCCTTACGGCAGTTAAAAGAGTCGTGGTGTTTACCTTAGCGCAGTTTAACTATTTGTTACCAACAGTGGATTTTGTTAATTCATAAATATAAGTAACAGTGGTGCTGATTAATCCAGGAGGACAGTGTCGTTATGTAATTTAATTAGTCAAATAATTTCCACGTTTACATCAGCGCAGATTTTTCCAACGTAACCACGTCAGCAACGGAGGGTTACGTTGTTCGCTATCTCCACAGTTCACATTGCCGTTTGTTTGCTATGAATTGTTTAGGTATTTAATTTAATTACTGTTATTGAAGCCAAAGTTGCTAAACTATAGAATCACATCATTCATTAACATATGTTATAGATGTTCTTTATGTTACCGCAAATTTAGCACGTGGTATGATAAAAATTACGTTATCGCAATTAATTCAATATTCTCATTTGAGGACAGGTATAAACGGTTTCATTACTTATTAAGACGTTGAGATAAAGATATTTCTTTCCACCCTGTGAAACTTTCGAGAACTTCAAAATACTACTGGAAAGATGACAAAATTTGTGTTTTCCCTGCGGCAGTAGAAGAGTGGTGTTTGCTACTTTGCGTTAACGCAGTTGATTCAACATTCCCATATGAGGTATACATGGTTTAATTATCTGTTAATCTCACTAAAATGCTACTAATTGTGTAGGCGTGTGATATAATTCCTGAAACTTAGCCCTAGTAGAAGACCACATCATTCGTTAAAACAATTTTTATCCTATTGATCCAGTCAGTATGTGATGTTTCGTTATGAATTTATAAACAATTGTTACCAACATAGATTGTTTAATTCATAAATACAGGTAACAGTGGTGTTAGTTTGTTACCGATTCACTTAGCAGGGTCGTTATGTAATTTAATTAGTCAAATAATTTCCAAGTTTACATTAGCGCAAAATTTTGCCGACGTTACCTCGGGGATACAGAGGGTTACGTTGTTTGCTAGCTCCACCCTCCACATTGCCGTTGGTTAATTCGTCTAATTTGCTATGAATTGTTTAGGTACTTGATTTAATTACTGGTATTCAAGCCAAACTATAAAATCACATCATTTAATTAACATATTTTATAGATGATCTTTATGTTACTGAAATTTAGCACAGACTATGATAAAAATTGAATGCAACGTGTCGGAAATAATATTATTTATTGAGACTAATTTTATAAGCTAAATCAACGCAACGATGGTCTTTCACCGTATCAAAAATTCAACAACGGATATCTAAAGAAAAACTGCATAAAGTTCATTAAGTTTTGAACGGGTCAGTGCTGTTTACATTAGCACAGTTCTTTCAACGTTACCAATTAAGATACGAAGGGATTAAGCAAGGAAAAAAATCGGCTCATTTTTGAAATAACTATTTTATTTGATAAAAATTAAATATTTGAAAAAATTTGGTATTTAAAAAATTTATAATTAGAAAAATATTGTAATTAAGAAAAAAAATTGTATTTTGGAAAAAAAAATGTATTTACTAATTAGGAAAAAAATTTATAGTATTAAAAAAATTATACATAAAAAAACACACTTGAAAAAAATATATATATATATGTAATATTTAAAAAAATAGTTAATCTTGTTTATTTTTTTCAATCCTGTAAGGAAATGGTTTAAAATTATGATTTTAAATTATAATGATGAAGGGACCTTGGTCCAATTCTTTAAATATTTTAGCTCGTTACAACAAGTGATAATTATTCCTTAAAGGGTTAATGTCAATGTCGCGAGTCAGCAGGCAATTTTATGACAGATATAAATAGCTGCAAGTTTTATTGTGTGAGATAGACGCTAGCCCTTTAGTCAATTGTTATGACATGCGAAATATTTTTGAAGAACTGCAACCGCGCAGAAGAGTAAGCAGGAAACCGGCTATACAGGGTGTACCAAAAAGGGTGGTACACCCAGACTACAGTTGGCTCTATTGGCGATTTAAAGTCGAAGATGCTTTATGACATTTTTGACACCATTTATGACTGAATTAAATAAATGCTAATTTATTTTTAATTAAGGGGTCGTCTGTGAAAATCTTAAATTATCATTTTTAAAAGGTGACCTGGACAGCAAAATCTCATAGAATAATTTCGACTCTAAATTGGATCTAAAGCAAACCAACCGACTTTTGTTCGGTCCTACCACCCTTTTTGGAACATACAACTTACAACTTAATTTCAGTTTGTATCTCTTCCATGGACATGTCGTCCTCCTCCTCCTCCTCCTCCTCTTCGTGAGGTTGGGCTGTCTGCTCCCCAGCGTCTTGAGGCGGGGTGGGCATCACTCCAGCGCCTTGGGGAGGGACAGGCCCAACCTCCACCAACGAATTTTGTTGGACTCCTTGGTCCCCTTCTACCAAAATTGAATAATACTTTGTAAATTTTCACTTTTAAGTATTAAAAGAGTTTTATACCACGAACGTGGCTCCACCAGTCGCGCATCCGCAACACTCCAAGGTCTTGAGGTGGGGTCGGCACCACTCCGGCCCCTTGGGGAGGGACAGGCCCAACCCCCGCCATCAAATTTTGTGGGCCTCCTTGGTCCCCTTTTACCAAAATTGAATAATACTTTGTACATTTTCACTTTTAAGTATTAAATGAGTTTTATACCACGAACGCGGCTCCAGCAGTCGCGCATTAAGTGGCCGTAGCGGCCACAATTATTACACCGCCGGCCCCTGGCGTTACGGCCTCGACCACCGTTAACCCGGCCTCCGCGGCCGTTTCCGCCGCCTCTTGGGGCAAAACCCCCGCGCCCTCTCAGGGCAAAAGCTCCGCGCCCTCTTGGGGCAAAACCCCCGCGCCCTCTTGGGGCAAAACCCCCGCGCCCTCTTGGGACAACAGCCCCGCGTCCTCTGGGGGCAAGGGCCCCATCTATGGCGTTTAATAGCCATCTCCCAGTCCTCCAGCATTAATATTAACTGTTATGTTACAGTTTTCACCGATTTGCATAAAGCGGTCCATTTTCTTAACTAGAATTTGAAATAAAGACCCTTATTATTATGGTTCTAATCTTTCTTTCACTTACGGACTATTTTCATATTAATTGTAGGCCTAGCTGATTTTTAGAGTGAAAAATATTAAAGGTATTGAAAATCAGGCCGGAGAAATGGGGTGAAGTGGAATTATTATTTCTTGAATTAATCGAACTAAGTTTCTTGAAAACACGTTTATCTTAATTACGGGCCTGTACTGTACTTTTAAAACTTTTTTCACCATTAGCCAACCGGCAAGCACTGCCTGCTTTCTACTACCCCGAAGCCTTAGCTGCTACCATGAAAGAGACAACGCTCATTAACCGAGGCTTAACCTATATATTTTGAAAAAGACGCTTTAAAAAAATTTCAAAGTGGAATTATAACCCATAAGTGCTCTAAAGGCTGCTAAATAAGTAATTAATCACAAAATAAACCTAATTTTTAATAAATTTTCCATTTATAATCATATTCTATGGTAGTAAGTTTAAAAATAAATCCGCTTACTTTGTAACGTCTCGTTGTTTGAAAATTGTAAGTGCGTTCAGCAACCACTACCAAGTTCTCGGTTTAGTACCAGATTGCAATATATCTACGTAACCGGTAGCCTAAAGCGCTTTTATGGTGGCCGTAGCTAAACGCAGCGAATAAAACCGGGGAATACGGTAAATTTACTTTCTTCTCTAATATAGCTTTTCCAGTGGTTTTAAAAAAATATATAAGATAATTGAAAGAACAATAGTTACAGACAGGTTTACAATATTTCTTTATTTATATGGCAGGAAACAATCACAACTACATAACTTTAAAAGTGGCGGTATAGGAAGTTTGTTCTGTTTAAAGCGACATCTCGAGGAAAAGGTGTTAAAAAAATATGTTTATTTGATCTCTTAGAAGGAATATTTCGGCAAGGCACCCTAGATAAAATTTTCGAGTATTTTCAAAACTAATCTACCTGTTGCGACTTGCGAGTAATAAGCATCTCTTCAGAATCAATTTACAATGCCATATAATAAACGATGCGTGGTTCTTGGATGTTCAAGTTGTAGTGACAATCTAGCCCAAGACGGTTCCTACAGTTTACATTTTTTTCCAAAAGGTACTGTAAACCTTAAAAAAAAGTGCCCTATTGGGCGACTGGGGTATTTAGCTAAGTTTCCTACAATGTAAAGGTAATGATGATCTAATTAAAATGTGGATTTTGGCTACAAATCGTGGTAAAGAGTGGAGACCGAACAAAGTGTCCGTTATTTGTTCAAAACATTTTAGTCAAAATGATGTTATCGTTACTAAAGGAAAAAAAAGGATGTTACTGAAACCACATTCAATACCAATTCATGGAACAAGTTTAAATAAAGACCTTCTAGAAAGCTCAAATTCTAAACTTTTACTAACAGTACATGAAGATATAAATTTACTACATGCTCAAGCTTTTGATGATAATGAAACAACAATCCAATCAAAACCAACTGGAGGTAACGCTGCGCTTGTAGGTACAGTTCTGCCACCATGTAAAGAAGGAATAAGTATTGCAACAAGAAAATTTGGCACTAAATGTAAAGCTACGCAAACTGTTATTACAATGGCTACAAAAGGTACTCAGACACTAAACTTAAATAATGTTTGGTTTCAATCAAAAGACATTTTTGGAGTATTGCTGCTTGAAACGTAAACATTCCGAGATCATTGATTACAAACAAACGTCAAACAACTCTTATTTAATTCAGCGCCTAGCATTCACAAAGTAGAATCTACACTGATAATGTTGAACCAAAATCAAGATGTCAGCTACTGCCCATTAGTAAAAGAAGTAGAAACTAATCTGATAAAACTGTTCATCTTGCAAATAGACATTTGGCCCAGAAGTTGTTTTCAGTGTAAATGTTTATTTTCAACAACAATTTCTACAGTACGCCTTGCATTTCAATTAAAACTTGAACCTAAAAAGAAGAATACGTTTAAATAAATTTACAAAGTGGAAAATGCTTTTTTTTTAATATTTTAAATAGTAGACGCCAGAGACATTTGTTGTGTTATCTAATGTTTCAAGTCCAGAAAAAGGTGAAGAATGAAATTTAAATTTCTTCCGTCAATTGCAAACAACATGCAATAGAAGTTGAAGATTATCAGGCTAGAAATGTAGAAAGCAACTAAATGCAAGAGTAATTTTTACTAAACATTATGTCATTAAAAAATGAATGACTATAGAATTGCATCAAACTAAATGTTTACCTAATTTTTACAAATTTAAGTAACAACAATACCGCTTTTGAAAAGTTAGCCTCACTTATTTTTTCTTTATTTAATCCTTTTTTGTGATTTCATTCTGTGTACATTATTTTAAATAAACATCAAAATTATTGAGATGATATTTTCCGCAATCGCGTTAATTATTTCGTGGTCTATTGCTAAAATTTGCAAATTTCTTTAAATTAAATATTATTATCGTAACAGATTTAAAAAAGGCAAACTCATTATTTCTTCATTAATAGACTTCCGTGCTTTTAACGGAAAAATATAAGAACAAACTCCCATGCTTTTAACGGAAAAATATAAGAACAAATATTTTTTTCTCAAATAACAACTTGATTACATAAAATAATCACAACCACATAATAATTTTAAAAGTTGCAGTATATAGCGAGTTCGTGCTGTTTCAAGTGATAGTAATTTTCACCTTCTGATTTAATCAAAGAGGCTAAAAAAAGGAGTAGAAGGCTTGACTGAAGTGTTTTGGGCAGCTCTGAAATATTCACTCTGAACTTCCTGTGTGCTCCTAAAATGTTTTGCCAAAGCTGCTAGTTCAACTCCCGTTCTTATTACCTTCTTTGATTTAATGTAGTTTGAATTCCATTTGCTACGTATTTATAGGGGTTTGTCGGTTTCAGTATTTTCTTCACTAAACTCCCTTTTGCATACAGTCATGCCTCTCTGCAACGAAGGCAGTATTGAAACGAGAAACTAAATGTAAAGCTCAATTCCACTTACAATTTTCCAACTTCTTCAGATTGCACATTCCACACGAGTTTTCTTCCAAACTATTTAAACATACGTTTAATGTTTCAATCAAACTCAAATTTCTATCCCAGTCAATTTGGGTCTTAACCATTTTAACAATACCTTCAAACTGCATCTTTCCACCCAAATCCAATGGTGTATTGGCATTTTTGCTAACCACTTTTTACTGTAATCCACGCCTTTGGACAAACATGGATCGTTGGTATGGGTAGCTATGTGCAAGTCTTTTGATGGATTTAATGTGCGCCCCTTTTCAATCAAAGCAACAGTTACATTATATTGGCCTATATTATTACTGATTAATGATGTGAAGCTCTTCTGAGCTTTTCGAATAAGTTACCTAATTTTAAATCAGTGCATTTCGTTGTCGATGTTGAAGTTTACACTACAATTAACGTTCAAGGATGTTATCAAAGTATCTATTGCGAAACGGCAACATTAAACTTGCATAACTTACGTTCGCGGGATTCGAAAACTAAATCATAATTATAATAAAAAAGCTCTTACAATATACACTTTAATTTAAAATTCAGCCTTGAAATTAGAAACAAGAAGATCAACCAAGGCTCGGCTGAAATCGAGGAAGTAAACAACATATACAACAATGGTGGGTTATTCTCCGCATCTCTGAGTGGGGCGCTGTTTGTAGGTCTTACCTCTCTGAGTCTCTGGTCTTACCGTTTTCCGTGGAGTACTAGCAATCTGTTACCATGGAGTGGTATTAATAGATTCTAAGAGAGAATTGGGGTATTTTTAAAGGAACTATCGTTTACACGACAATAAATCTACCCCACGCAAAATAGCCCACGGAAAACAATATTCAAGCTCAGCCTCGTGTCTAAGCGGTCGTATTAAAAGGTTTACAAATTTCTTCAATAACATTTCAAACTAAACTGAACTGAATCAATGCTAGCTGGAAATCTAACAACAGTGACGTTGTTAGTGACAGACTAGCAGTACAGTGCACGTTGACTCGTGCTCGTGTTTGGTTCATTTTTGAATTTATTTGACGAATTCAGGCTTATTTGATAGGCCTTCTTTTCTCAAAACTCTTAATTAGTTTTGCTGCAAGGGCTGCTTAGGGTTTACGCTTTTTTAAAAGCGTTCTAAGCTTAACTTTGCCGCTTTGAGGATTTATTAAAGTAAGATTTCTGTTGATTTTTATTCGTTGTTTGTGCTGTATTCTTTTATGTTTCCTTTGTTTGTGTTGTATCCTATTTTTCTTCTCTACGGCTCCTGTAACACTGAATAAAATAGACCTCTTGTGGCTCACTGAGAAAACCTTCAGTGACTTGGTAATAGACCTATTGTGGCTCACTGAGAAAACCTTCAGTGACTTGTTAATAGACCTATTGTGGCACACTGAGAAAACCTTCAGTGACTTGGTAATAGACCTATTGTGGCACACTGAGAAAACCTTCAGTGACTTGGTAATAGACCTATTGTGGCACACTGAAAATCTTCTCAGTGACTTGGTAATAGACCTATTGTGGCACACTGAGAAAACCTTCAGTGACTTGGTAATAGACCTATTGTGGCACACCGAGAAAACCTTCAGTGACTTGGTAATAGACCTATTGTGGCACACTGAGAAAACCTTCAGTGACTTGGTAATAGACCTATTGTGGCACACTGAGAAAACCTTCAGTGACTTGGTAATAGACCTATTGTGGCACACCGAGAAAACCTTCAGTGACTTGGTAATAGACCTATTGTGGCACACTGAGAAAACCTGCAGTGACTTGGTAATAGACCTATTGTGGCACACTGAGAAAACCTTCAGTGACTTGGTAATAGACCTTCTCTGGCTTGCTAAAAGACCTGTGGCTTTGCAAAAAAATAACTATAGTGACTTGGAAAGAGACCTTTTTGTGGCAACGAAACACATCTTTGTGTGCTAAATTTAAGAACTCAAAATGGTTTCTCGAGAAAAAGCTAGAAGGGACAAGAATCGTTTGAAAAAACAAAGTCAAAGAGCGTTGATAGCTAAAACTAAGACTTTAGCTAACAAAAACAAAACATATTGCAAAAGCTACTATATAAAAAAAAACTGCTCTTAAAGAGTAAAAAATCGAGTGATGGACTCAATCGCAAGTCTTTATTGACAAGTTCAATAAAAACTCAAAAGGTTTTGCAGGCCCCTAAAATAGGTGGCGCTTCTCGACAAATAAAAGTTGGTGCGAACCCGACTAAGAATTATGTTAAAAAAGTCTCCTTTAACAAAGGAATTTTTAAAACAAAAAATAAAAAAATGATTGCCGAAAGTTTCAAGCGGTTTTTGGTGACGCGACTTACGGACCGTTTAATGACGAAAAGAACTCTTGCCAATTCACGTAAAAAGCAAAGTTCCAAATTTGCATCCCACAAACTCCTATGCCAGTTGCTATCTGGAAAAACATTCTATTTAAAAAGGCGAATATATTCGGCCTACCATGCAAGGCGCTCGTTACTTATTGAAGATTTCAAAAGTTTCGCGAAGAAAGTGCAAGAAATTGGATTGGTGGATAGTGACAATTTTATCAAAGTCATTGGAGGAAAAAGGCTTCACAGTAGTCTGGAAGAAGCTTTTTATCACCAGACAACATATTTTACTTTGGGGAATGATGGCAGAATTTTAAAAAACGAGGACCACGAAACGCGTTTTGAAAAAATTTTGCAGTTCGACGAAAATGGTCTATTAATAAAAGTGTTAAGAGAAAGCTCTCGTATCGGCGAAAAGGTTAATGAATTATGGGTTGATGAAAGTGGTAATTTTATTGACCAGAAAAGACTGAACAAAGGCATTGAACGCTGCTTGCAAGTTAATGATTTAGGAGTTGTCACGAATCTATTCAATGCAGTAGAAAACGTGTCAGAGGAAAAAAATCCCAAAGCGAATATCGTAATTAACGAATCTGGGTTTATTGAAACCAAAGAAAAAGCTTCGTATTGGGAATGCAGCGACATTTGCAACGTTAGAGAGCGGGCTATTTTTAAAGTCATAGCTTTCATTAACCAGGCGGCAAAGGCCAGTGATAGCGACTTAAATAAACTTTTTGGCTCTGATTTTGACATTTGCTCCTACAAAATAAGTTTTGCCAGAAATCCATTGTCAAATTGCCATTGGACGATTCAGATTTTGAAGTAAAAGTTTTGCCGTACCTTGGTCATTTCTCTTATTGCTCTGAAAGCGAGGAATGCGAGAGTTACTTGAGAGCCTTTAGAGAACTGGCTCCACATTACTCTACAATTAGAACTATTTTGAGTAAAATCTACTCCGTTAGAGCGTTGCTTAACGCTTTTTCAACATTGACCGATGAGATTGAACATGGTGATTACGAATCTCTTCAAAATGTTATACCCAAAATTAGTAAAGTTGTGGAGGCACGTGGATTAAAAATGTCAAATGCCGAAAACGAGGCGACGAAAGGCGGTGAGAACGATATAAGGCCTTGTCTCGATGAGGGTGAAATCTTGGCTTTCTACGCTAAACAATTTGCTAGAGCTGAGCGTGATACGAATGAATTTCACGACACACTTGCGATTGTTGCGCTAGATTATTGAAAAATTCTGATTTGAGGACGTGGAAAAACTAGCATGCACTTCAGTTTTTGACAACCACGCCTTTCTCATTTTAAGAGCTGGTTGCTGTTGAAAAATCCAGAGTTCAGAGAAATGGACATGCTTTATGCCCTTATTGTTCTAAAGAGTTGCAAAAGGGAAAGGTCCCAATTAGATGTTTTCCTCAACGGCTTGGGGGTTGACGTTCCTCCGACCGAGGTCACGAGTTTGAACAT
>JAEQBA010002407.1:0-47075 GCA_019434445.1 Phalangium opilio | reverse complement strand
AGCTTGCCAGGACTCGAACCTTTAATCTTCTGCTCGAAGGAGCAGACGCGTTATCCATTAAGCCACAATCCCTTGCTTCGTATTATAAATAAAATTTCCAACATTGTATTTATGCATTCTTTATGACGCATATAAAGATCTTTTACGAAAATAAACAAAGACGCTTGCCAGGACTCGAACCTGGAATCTCTGCTCCGTAGGCAGACGCGTTATCCGTTTGCGCCACAAGCCCGTTAGAGTTGATCAAAAATGATATTGAAGCATTGAAATATTATAAATTTCCCTTCCGTTATACTCTAATGATCATCTTTAAATGGTAATACCGAGCTTGCCAGGACTCGAACCTGGAATTTTCTCGTTCGAAGGCAACGTGTTATCCATTACGCCACAAGCCCGTGCTTCGCATTTTAAATAAAATTACAAACTTATTTACCTAGATATGGAATTATTTCTCTTTTTTGAAGTAAAATTTATGAAATATTGAAGCAGTATTCCAAGCATAGCGAATATACAGTAAAGCCGACGACATTTTACATCCAATAAGAATAAATCTCGGACACATGGAAATCAGTCATAGCTGTTTACCGTTTATTCTGATAGCTACATTCACAACTGGTTTGCAGTGTAAACACTATCGTCTCGTCTCATCACCTCAACAATATTCTTAGTTTGCCAACATGAATGTTAGTTAAATAACCCAAAGCTTAATTGTAGCTAGACGCACAAATAGTCAATGCGCACCATAAAGAGAATAAAAAGTCTGTTGCTACTACCCGTTTACCATTAGCCCTTTTACTATTCTAATTGCCCCACCATCTTTTCTTCTAATATAAAATCTTAACCTGATTATTTAAGAGTTTTTATCTTCGTCTCACTCTGAACTGTTGATGTCTCTCATTTTCAGACACGAAATGAAAGCCCAAAGTTTGCTTCACCTCAGGCCTCTATTATTTACTCTTTGTTTCACTAAGCCTATTGCGGATAATACTTGATATACCCGCTGGAGTCTAGGTCTTAGTTTTCTTCATGAAATCACTAAATCAAGGATTATTCTATATACAGATGTAGTAAAGCTTAAGTGATATATAAACAGCCATTTCAAATAACAATATTAAAAAAATCTTTGGAATATCAAAATGAAACAGAGCTTTAAAGCTACAAAAGTACTAAACGCATCATAATTACGAAAAATACTTCCACATATTCACTTTATATTATGGAAAAAGGGACTATTAAGGTTCTGTATGATTTCTTAACACATCAACACAAGGCTAACTGCTAACGCGACGCACTAGTGTAACAATGGACGGACACACACAGACAAATACGTAGACTTCTACTTTACTCTTTTCGTATTAATTCTGTGTTGAGAAACAGGATTATCTCGAATACTAAGACAAGGAAGGATTATAAAATATGAAACATGGAGTGGAAGCTGTATCCTTATTACTCAGTTTTTTATTAACTAACGTTATCATTACTTGTCCGATATTAGCTTTGCAAAAGAGTTTCTGTGGTTTGTAAGACAATGGAGTAACGTCTTTTTTACTCTCTCTATATTGACTATGAAATGTGTATAGTGTTTCGACTTCGTACGCAATCTTCATTACTCGTCCTATATAAAATTTGACTAGAAATTTTTGATTGATAGAGGTTTTTCTTAAACAATTTCTTAAATTTATTTGATATTAATTATTATCTTCGTCAGATATTTGCTTTAGTTATACTTACATCGTTTTAAGAAACTTTATTCGTAATATCGTTTGAACTTAAACTATTATTTTGGTTTCCCCGCTAGCGTACTGCCTTTGCCAAAGTTTGGAAATCTAGGGTATATATAGCAATCGTCTCCCAGTAAACAATAAGAAAATGCGCATTTGCGAAAACCTTTGGTGGTGATCCCACCTTAGGGAGGCTAGACGTTTCTCGTAACCCTAGCTGATCGCCGCGTAAATCTTAACCATAACAGCGATGATAGAGTAAAAGCCAGTGTTGCAGATTGGTGTCTATGTGGTATAGATGAAAGACCAGTTGATGGTGATTTTAGAAGCCAATGTTGCAGATTGGTGTCTATGTGGTATAGACGGAAGACTAGTGCATGGTGGTGTTAGAGGCCATCAAGTAGCGACAGTTTTCCGAATTTCTGTGAACTGCGAACGCAGTCCGGAAACTAACAATACGTTTGCTCCGATTTCCCAACTGCGAACGCGGTGACAGACACACACACACAGACACACACACACGTCCAGTGTAATACCTCTCCGTGACATACGTCACTCGGAGAGGTAAAGAAGTCGGGAAAACCATAATATTACCTCTCCGTGTCGAGAAGATTATATAACCTTAAGTATCCAATGAAAACGTCGACTTTTTGCCCTCATCCTTTCCCGCGCTTTGCGCTTCCGCATTTTCATACTTACTCTCAACATTATCTTCCTCCATTTTACATATAAAATCAAATACTCACAAAAAGAAGTGGCAAAAACCTGCTGGCTCTTTACAACCACTTAATTTGACTTAATATCCAATTTCCAACAACAATAATATATCGGTAGTTTAATTGACAACCTACTAGCATCGAAATTCTCATTAAGAATGGCTCCCGCGGATAAAAAACGGCAATTTTCAACTAGGTGGGCGTTATCTCATTAGATTTGAAAAATATCATTTGTCTTTTTTACCAATGCCTAACCGTTTGGATTTTTTAAAGCTTTCTAGCACCAAAAAATATTTTTGAATGAGGATAAAAAAGGTCTGTCCTCTCTTAATTTTTAAAGCTTTTCTCATGATTACTCTATACAACAGTAACAAGGAGTATAAACCCATTAGTGGAAGCAGTATTTTTTTCCCAAAACAATCTCGCTTATGTTTATGCAATGAATGAAATATATCACAATGCACGGGCCTTGATAGATATAGGAGGCAATGAAGGAAATATATCGCATGCACGGGCCTTGGTAGATATAGGAGGCAATGAATGAAATATATCACAATGCACGCGCCTTGATAGATATAGGAGGCAATGAATGAAATATATCACAATGCACGCGCCTTGATAGATATAGGAGGCAATGAATGAAATATATCACAATGCACGGGCCTTGAAAGATATAGGAGGCAACGAAGGAAATATATCGCATGCACGGGCCTTGGTAGATATAGGAGGCAATGATAATCTCTCTCTTTGCACGAGAGGTTTATCTTTAATATTTAAATAAATATAATTATTTTTAATTATTTTAATCTTCAATAATTAACATTAATAATAGTTAAATCGTTTAAAATAAAGTTATACCTATTATCTTCTCAAACTTTGCTAATATTGACGTTTAAAGTGAAGGGTACCCCTCTTCCCGCTTTCTTCAGATTTTGGGGTATATATACGATTCGTTTCCATTATAATAGTAAGGAAAAACCGCAAATGCGAAAACCTTTGGTAGCGATCCTACCTTAGGGAGCGGCTAGACGTTTCTCGTAACCCTAGCTGATCGCCGCGTATATCCTAAAACCAAACGATGATAATGGAGTAGAAGCCAATGATACAGATTGGTGTCTATGTGGAATAGACGGTAGACCAGTGGATGGTGGTGTTAGAAGGCAGTGTAAGTGCAGACGGGTGTCAATGTGGGATTGACAAAGAACAGAAGATGGTGGTGATTAGAAGCCAGTAAGAACAGACTAGTGTCCGTGTGGGATGGATAAAGACCAGAAGATGGTGGTGTGAGAACTCAAGTAGAGGAGCCTTTTCCGTGACTGTGAAAGCAGTTCGGAAATGGCGAAAACGTTTGCTCCGATACGCAAACTGCGAACGCGGTCACGTGGGTGTAACAACAGACAGACACACAGACACACAGACAGACACACAGACAGACACACAGACACGGCCGTTACAGAACCTCTCCTGGACTACGTCACACGGAGAGGTAAAAATTCCTTAAGGGGCGAGTCTCATTTTAAAATACATTATTGAGATCCAATTAAATGAGGTTTTCTCTATATAATGCGATAAATTTCGTTAAATAATAAGGTAATAGAGCTATCTCAGTTGTGACGTCAGTGGGCGGCCATGTTTGGTTCCGCTTTGGTCACACTAAGGTATAGAACTTTACGATTGGAATAAGACTCACTCTTTAATGAAGAACAAGCGACCCACCGTTATTTTCGTTCTTCATGGTAGACTCGCGTGTTTTAGTGTTTTGGTTATAACAATTTTAAAAAGATAAACATTTTCCCTTTCGCGTCTGACATTTTTAATCATGGTTTATTTGTTTTTATTTCAAAATATTTAGTTTTATTTTATTTACCCGATTGCCCACAAAAGCAATCATGAAATTCCAATCACTCAATAAAAGCTACAAGAGTTCTCGCAAGTTTTTCCCCATTTCGATTTGAACCCTCGCAACCGTTTAGTGAGAGAGAGTAAACGCATGATTTTCCTCATTTAAACTCATGTACAGGTTGACCGAACCAGTTCGGCTCGAGTTTCCGGAGAAGCGACATTTTTAAAATCACCTATTAAGTATTGATCAGACTCTTTTAGTTTAATACGTCCTACGTGGTCTAATCTAGTTAGCAGGTTAATTAAAAGCCTTAACTTAAACGTCACCAAACCCCAATGATACAAACAATCAAGTTGTAAACACGCTCTTTTTCATGTTAATTTTTATTAATGTTCTTTAGATTTATTACATGAACATAGGAAATGATATTCATGGAACTCGGCGGTGTCATTGGAGAGGGGCATTGTGATTCCGGAATCTAGACATGACTCATTTCCCACTTTGAATATTTTGTTACATTTTGGTTCAATTTTTATCGCTTACTAATTTGGGAGACTTCGAAGCGCGGGGCTTATTATTCTCACGTTGACTTTATGCGTCAATTCAGCTACTTTCCAGCATTATTCGCTGGCAATTAAAAGACCATTTCCGATTTCGATATTAATGAGAGGGAAAGGCACGGGGTTAAAACTCAGCCCTGGTCGCTGGTATTAGTACTAGTACAGTGGTATACCGTATACACGAACCACACTAGGCATCGCGTCTGCGCGGTGACGCTGGTTGACTCTTATCGTGCATGATTCGCGAACAAATAGAAACAAGCTGGTCCAGCAACCAGAACATTTTGCACACCCAATCAATTTATAGGACATTGGTCCAGTGAGGCAGTGACCCCTATAAGTGTCTCAAAGTTATCTTATTTCCGTCCCTGCTTAAAATAAAACCGATGAAATAAATCACGGATAGAAAAGGTTGAATTGGGGCGGAAATAACTGAAATACTTTGAGCCTCCTGGAAATTCGCGAGAGCGGAAATAAGCAGAAAACTTGAAATGTGTCCAGGGGCACTATTCTCTAAAAATTTTAATGATTAAATACCCAAATCCAAATGTAAACATTAGGGTTGGTTCCATAAGGAGAGAGAGCTTAAAACCCTATTCTTTAATAGCGTTTTCCTTTGGGTCCTCGCGGAGCGCTCCCAAGGAGCAATAAAAATGGTAGTAGTAGTTTCCAGCTTCGTTAAAGACTGTTTTTGAAGAATAGGATCTCCTAGTTTTATTCCTCCATGGGAGCGCTCCGCGAGGACCCACGCTATAACCCAAATCCAAATCGACATTTGAATCTCCCGCCAAACATTTCACCATCTCAAATTATTCTCTTATTTCTTTAACCCAAATCGACATTTGAATCTCCCGCGAAACATTTACCCAAATGTACGTCACTTCCTCTTTCATTGCATAATTTATAAAACTAATTAATTATGAACATTTTTAACCATTTTTGGATATAATCGATTGTAACACACTTGTCATTAAATTTTCAGGGCTTATACTTAGCTTGAAAAATTGATATTTAAATCTAAGTAGGAGATTCAGTTAAGATTTTATGTTCGGCTCTAAAGCCTTAATAACAATGTTTAGTAAATAAATCATTTTTAATGATTTATTTACTAATGTTACATTAATCACAATGTTTAGAGCCCGGCATTATCTATCCATTATCCAAGTTATTTTATCTTCATCCATACTCGAAAATTATCCACATAACTCATGCTAAATCGTATAACTTTGTTTATAAATAATCGGTTATCCACCAATTTGTGGATAATGGATAGATAATGCCGAGCTCTAAACATTAATCATAATGTTTAGTAAATAATACAATTAGTCGCAGTGTTTACAAAAATTATACTTAGCTTGAAAAATTGATATTTAAATCTAAGTAGGAAATTCAGTTAAGATTTGATAATTTTCGTTTTATTTGAACTAGTTTCTATATAGGAACTTAAATCAATTGGCCATTTGTATACACTTACCGACAATTGATTTTACTAATCGGGAATCTGTTTATAACATTAAATCTGAACTTCAAGTGTCACAAGACAGTAGATCACAAAAATTATATTTAGCTTGATAAAATAAAATTCAGTTAAGCAAAGGCTTAAACATTGCCGTCGGCAGTCCGCAAGATTCCCGCGTACGCAATATAGGACTCCCGGTCTACTCTACCGTCTACCGTAAAATCTGGCGCGTTTAGACCAGAGATCTATCCTTCGTTTATTCTCAGTATCATCTTAAGCTAAAAATATGAGGTTTTCTACGTACATAATTTACGATACCCCGGATAACGCGCGCGATCTCTAGAGCCGCGCCAATCTTCCCTTATTTATTCTCAGTATCATCTTAAGCTTAAAATACTAGGTTACTAACCGACACGTCGCGCTCGGGAGCACGCCGCGCTCGGCATTCGAGGGATCAGGCAACTAGCGTAATACGCTTCCCATCGTACACCCTCAGAAAGACTTTATTACGGAGCGGCTTTCCCCTCGTCAACGAGAAACGCACGCCGTCCGAGGGATCAGCCAATGGCGTATTCCCCGGGTATTACCTTTTTGGTGGTTTTAATGCCGTAAATTCGGGAGATATGCCTTTAATCCGTTCTAATATTGAAATAAAAACTGTAAAAAGTAATCCCGAGTGTATTTCCGCGTTAAACGGCGTAATACGCTTCCCATCTTACACTCTCAGAAAGACTTTATTACAGAGTGGCTTCTCCCTCGTCAAATTTTCCGTATAGAGAAATATTTTGCAAACGCCATCTATGATGTCGTGTGCAAAATAAAAACGCCCATGTCTTGGGTTATCCTCTCCTAAGTTCTAATACTTCAAATTGTAAACGATAGGATTTACGTGGGTCAACAATCAATAAAAAATGGCGCTGAACGTAACTGAGTTTCTTGGAAATGACGGATATTTCAAATACAGGTGGCCGATTTGCATTTTCCAATTGTAATTTAGCTAATGTCTATTCTACAATTACTATCTATTATTGCAGTTACGCCAATGGAACTTCCGTAAACATCATGACAATAGAGGTGAGTTTATCAACAGCCGGTGGCGTTAATAAATAGCTTCTCTCGTTGACAGTTACATTTCTTGACAGGAACATTGGCATGAAAAAACCAATAGAGACTGGTATATGTTCATGGCGGAATATTTACAACGATTCTTCAACATGAAGTAAATGTCATTTTTCAAACTAATAATTGGGAATATAAAATACAGGAATATAATAGAATAAATTTTAATCAAAAAGAAATTAATAATTAGTTACCTCATTTTAATCATACGAAAATTTCTGTATCGTTCTCTTTGACTCGATTAATTGTATTAGAACCAGAGTCAAAAAACAATTACTTTTCGCACACACACCTTCACACTAAATATTGATTTAATTTCGAAGATTTCAAAAACGAATATCAACCCTCTTAAGGAGTATAAATTCTCATTTAACACAATTATTTTTCACTATGACTTTCAGGGTGAATTTCCAAGAGCATGTAGTTAAGTACCGTGACTTTATAAATAACTTCTTCGATAAACCTTCTTTCTTTCACGTAAGTGATTTTAAAATTTAATCAAGTTCCGAAGTACAAATTATTATCATTTAACGCTTACATTGTATTTAGAAAGCGCACATTATCATGTATGACCTGGTAGGCTCAGTTTTCGATCAAGTTCGACTGGACCGTTTCACCCCGTCTCCGCCCTGTGGCATTCTCAAAACAATTGTCGTTTCCCAACCCCAAGTGACAGTCACGTCCACTTCCTGGTCCTTCTTAAATATGGACACCGATGTAAACGACGCTTATTGAGAAGTTAAGCTCGAGTCATTGAACTATATTCTGCGTTCAATTATGTGGAGATTTTAACGGTGTCAACCTTGGTCCTTCTGTCGCTATTGCTCGTCGTTCACTCCATCGTAACCAACAAGTACAAACTGTTGCCCACCATGAAGACAGTCAAAAAACTGGCTCTTGAATCCCTTGAAAATTTTGGGACAACGCGTCGCTATTGTGCGCCGAAGGTAAGAGATTAAGTGAAAAGAATTCACTCTTCCGAGAGCCAGTTTCGTACTTGGATTGTGGTCCTCTTCATTACGAAAGATGGCCGGCTCTTTAATCGGGCATTCGAGCTAACGTCGTAATTTCCTTCCGTAGCGATTCCCTTCGTTTTGCCCCAAATTACTTGTCGTCTGCTGGCCGCGTCGTGGATGATCTGCGCCACTTTCATTCTCTTTTTCTTAGGTTGTTTCATGCGGACGGAATTCACGACTGAAAGCTACAATCCCGTTGATTCTCTCTCGGACTTGATCAAATCGAGAATTCCACCTGTGATGATAAGATATGCCACTGCTGTGTATCTGGAAAATTGGTACATATCTAGCCTTCTTGGAGACAAGTTCTCTATTCTTCTGACGTCACTGTCTTGTATCTATAGTCAAAACACGACCCAGTTGTTAAGGAATGGTTCGACGCGCTCAATCCAAAGGAAATGTTTTACGACTCGCCACCGGATTTAAATTCAATTCATGCCTTAGTTCCCGTTATTTCTGGAAAGAAAGCCATGATCGTGCAGGACACTCAGCTGCCCGGTATGATCAGCTCTTCGAAATCGAACGAATTCTTGCTGGACAATGGAGGACTTCATTTTTCGCGAGACGGTATTTCTCTCAACTACTTATACCTCGTTTTCAACACCTCTTGGATGAGAGAAAGTCCGCAAATCGAAAAAAACGTCCAACTGAGGTCAGTCTAAATTTTATCAAAGCAATGGTTAACAGTCTTGACAATTGAATGTCGTATCGCAGCGTGGCACCCATTTTCGAAATGCAAATTTTCAAATATCACGACTTACAATTGCATTATAAAATTGAACGGATTACATGGAAGAGACCGTTGAAAGACGCGGTTGCCTTGGATTTGAGTAGCGTCAGTGTTCCTTTCTACTTTCTTCTCACGCTGTTGTCAGCGACAGTAGCCGTCCTCATAACCGAAATAATCTTCAACTTATTCGATTAAACGACGAAAATTAGATACTTCGCTACACAAAATTGGAATTTCTCTAAAATACAAAATACTTTGAAATCACTCCATTTTATCTCGCACTTAAATTGTACTCTTTAACTTATATAGAGCCTATTACGCACTTAAGATCATATCAATTAAAACTGGCAAATGAGGTGTCGAGTCAGGCGAGGTTTACCCGTAACACTTTGACGTCATATTTATGACAATTCCGACTCGTTTACACTGAAAAAGTGAAGTTGTAACTTCAAAAAAAGCACAAACAAAATTAAAATCTCTAACAAATTATACGTAGAAACAAATAAAACTTTGCTATTCAAAGCCAGAATGTAACTTATAATCGATATTAAGACGACTGAATGAAGGGAGCCAAGTAAGTTATGGGTATACAATTTTCTCTCATACGTAGAAAAACTATAAACAAATTCGTATATCACAAACAGAGAAACCTTGACACGGGGCGAGGCCTCCATTGGGGTATCCCGTCTCCCTCTCGCCAAGAAGCAACGCCAGACTGCCGGAGTTCACCCGAGTTCACTACACGCGGAGGGAGGCTAACCAACTCGCACTACCAACTCTGGAGGATAAATACCCCTATGGTGGCCTCGCCCCTGTGTTTTAGTTTCTCTGTTTGTAATAAACGAATATGTCTATTAGCAATAAATAAACGCGGCCCGTGATAATTTTCAATTAACTCCATTACGAGGAAACAACGCAACTAATTTTATATGAAAAGTCGACCTAAGGTTTAATAGTTTGTAACACAACATTATTTATTGACTGTTTACCGGGTATTTAAAAGCTAAACTATGTTTTTTTTCATTATTCATGATTAAGTTCAGAGAGTCTGAGTGCTTACGTCAGAGTTTTGTTCTTGTTTAAAAGCAAGCGCGATTAATTAACTAGTTTTGCTGTTATTATTACTCGAGAACAATGGAAAATCTCTCACCACCCACCTCTGTAGAGAGTTTGAAGCCATCAGTAGTAGCCCTCTAGTGACAAGAATTAGTATTACTATATTCATTATAAGATGACCACAGGTAATTTAGAATTTCGGGTTTTTTTTCATTGTTTATAAAATAGCATTCCTATTATGAATAAAAGCAATCTAGTAATAAACTACAGTAACTTACTCATTAGGTTCATTTTAAAGTTAACCTACAGAACTTTATCTTAATTAAATTACAGAATAATATTTATAAAACTAGTGTTGGTACTGGTAAATGTGAACGATTCCATTTTTCTTTAAAATTTTGTAGCTAATTTTTGGGCGGCTTAAATTTCTTTTAAAATGGCTCAATTTGTAGATTGAATATCGAGAATTACGATAGAAATGGAATGAACATTGTAGGAATACGTGGATGAAAGATACGGACCTATATACACACCAACTCGGACTAATCAACTTAAGTTGATGCCAATATTAGGTGTTTCTTAATACAATACCCTCGGGGAATAAGCTTTAGAAAGAGTTACAATAATCCCACGAAAACAAACCTTTAACCATTAGATAGATCACGTTTTTTGCTATAAAATTGATTTTAAAATCTCTGGTTTCGATTCGGAATTCGATTCAAAAATAGAGCTGGAAAAAACCAAGTAAAAATTGCAAACGTTTCAAGGTTAATTAGAATACTTTTTAAGCTATTTTACTAAAAAATAAAAAGTAAAAGTGGTGTAAGGAATCTACGTTCAGATAATTTTAACTTTAAAATACATCATTGACCCAAAAAAGAATCAAATTTCGCGCCATTAGTAAATTTATCAATTTAGCGGTAAGAGGGCCGTAGCTACCACTACTTATTGGGCTGGAAAGCGAAAAGACCTGAGGTATCGAAATAAATAGGACTTCTCAGCAAATTATTGAACATTTTGACTCGGGTATTGTTTTAACTATATTATCCAATTATCACTTATCACATCTGCGTAAACTTTAATTTAGGTGCATGAATTTAGGCCCTACGTAATGGTGGCTCCTTTCCTAGGGCTTTTTTTATTCCTCCCATATGATTATCATTGTTGTTCACATTTGGGTACAGTGTCCAGTCACTACCTCCTTCAGTATTTAGGGTCAGGGTGTTTACATTTACCAGCGTTGTTCACATTTGGGGTCCTCTAAGGGGTTTGGGAAAAAGGATATTGCGCAAAATTTAAGAGAGTTAAAAAGCTGAAAACATAGCAAATTGTGTCTTTCATATCCTGAAAGTTTCTGGTGTCTAACGTTAGCTCCACGGAAGTTATTCAAAGATTTGCAAAAAGTGTTCACAATTACCAGTACCAACCCTATAGTAACATCCTCAATCGGTTAGTTTTAAACTTAACTAAACTACATCATTATTTGCAAAGTTATCATATTAATTAAATTAAAGCATGAGTGAATCATATACTAGCTCCCTATAAGTTACTCAGCCACACTGGCCTAATGTATACAGCATTTTCTTCCCGCCAAAAAAAAGTTACCTATATGCGACCCCCAGTGAGAGAAAATAACACTACTCTCGGCGCTTAAGTACTTCCGGTAGAACTCTTAAGAAGATTTTTTTAAGGGTTTGGAAATTTACCTCTAGAATTCCTTAAGAATTTCATTGGAAAATATTCGTTATACCTTCTTTGGAAATTAATTTCTAGAATTCCTAAAGAGTTTCTTCGGAAAATAAACCCTATACATTATTTGGAAATTTACCTCTAGAATTCCTAAAGAATTTCTTTGGAAAATATTCGTTATACCTTCTTTGGAAATTAATTTCTAGAATTCCTAAAGCGTTTCTTCGGAAAATAAACCTTATACATTCTTTGGAAATTTACCTCTAGAATTCCTAAAGAATTTATTTTGAAAATATTCCTTGTACCTTCTTTGGAAATTATTCTCTAGAATTTCTAAAGAGTTTCTTTGGAAAATAAACCTTATACCTTCTTTGGAAATTTATCTCTAGAATTCCTAAAGAATTTCTTTGGAAAATGATCTCAAGACATTCTTTGGACATTTGTCTCAAGACTTCTTAAGGAAATTGAAAAGAAAGTCTTTGGGAATTGTTCCTTTAGAAAATGATCCCAAGGGGTCCATAGGGTTCCAAATAATGGCCTTTGGAATTCTTAAGAACATTTTTGTAAAGGCATAGTTACTGGAAAGATGAAGTTCGTTTTATACGTTACATTTTTAATTCTTATTGTTGAAGCAATTTGGGTAACGCAGGCATGTTAAAATATGTCCCTAATTCTTAACGAAGTGTCAAGGGTAATGTGTTAAACTTAATGCTGAGGGTTTTAACAAAACCGTCTCTCTCTAATCCGACATCTCGACTTCTTTCATAACAACTGACGCCTTTTAGCAAGTGTTACGCAAATGTTAATGAAGTTGCGGGAACTTTCAGCTACTTCTTTGAAGTACTGATGCTTTCCCTCAAACCGCATGCACCACAACAGAATTAAACGTTCATATTTTAAAATGAGTCTCGCGTAATGCGTGACAAAGTGCTTTTTTGGTATAAATCGTCCATTTGGGATCCATTTCATAATAAAATTAAAGTCATTTACAAGTTCGTATAAATATGGCATCCACGTGGGGTTAATTACTGGGAATATTATTATTTCTAATATTTCAATAAGCGTAAGGAGCAATTTCCAATATTCGTCCTCATTATGAATAACATTGCCAAACATTAAGGGAAAGATGTACAAAAGGCACTTCATTTGGGCAGCTGTGCCAACAAGTCGACATGTACCTCGAAGGACTTCTTTAGAAATAGGAATACTCATATCCTTCACCATCAGCTCGCCATATGGAAAATTTTCAATAGTGGAATTAATACTAATCAAAGATGTCATATTTTCATTTATCATATGATTAAAAACAAGTTTAAGAACTAATGGTACAACGCCTTCATAAAAATCATGCATTATATCGGGAGGTAATGACTCTGTTACTTCAAAATGAGGAAGAACCGATAAAGGACACGGTCCTTTGACTCCATATATCGATTGATTTTCCGTATTTTCTAGTATAGCTTGTAAATGATACTGGTGGACCTCTGGACATCTAATTAGCATGCCATGCTCATAAAACGTTTCAGATATTTGCTCTTTTCTAATCATACACACCCTACAAAATCGACCAGAAGAAAAGCTTTGCTGAAATCCACCCAACCCATTGCTTGAAATTTTATCTGTAGATATTGTAGCTAATGCCCCCTTTAGAATCTGGTTACGGACTGAAATTCCTGATAATTGCAGAACTTCGAGATCATCCAGAAGGGGTTTTAGAACCTTTTCTTATCCATATTGTTTAAGATCAGGATACCTTACAACAAGAGCCAAATTGATGCTACTTAATTTAATTCTAAAAACCGGACTTATATTTCCAACAACAAAATATATTAAGGAAATTTTATGTTTGCCCCTCTTAGCTCCCAGGGGATTGTTTAGTTCAACCTCATCTAAGTGAAAATGCAAACGTAGAGCAGAGCTATCTTTGCCAAAAATGGGGTGATTTTTACAAATTGAACCATCATCGTAGTCTCTCAAATATTTGCTAGGAAGTTTTGGTTTGGTTATTTCAGTCAAAATATTGTAACGTCTGGTCATTTTCCATCCTCGATGGCTTCTCTCTTGTTTTGGAGATTTTCCATGATTCTTAAAAACCCACACCTTTGGAGCAAGGGGCTAACTAGAGCTTTTGAATAGAGAAGGAAAGAAACTGATTGTTATCGGCTTATCGTCAACACGGAGCAAAGGACTTTACCTTGTAAGCCCTTGCTACCCTTTTTTGTATATTTCTTTAGATTTGGTTTGGCTCTCCTTCGAGAGAGTTGCAATAAAGTGTACTATTTTTAAACTTGCCCCAACCGGCTTTATTATTATTAAAATTTTGTAGCTCGTTAATTAGCCTGTAGGCTCAATAACACTATCGACCGCTACAAATTTGGTGGAGGCGCCGGCCTGCATTTTATTAAATGCTTCTGATCTCTTGATCCTCAATGTAGTACACGCCAAATTTCACCCTTTCTCCTGGCCGTGACTTTTCGTCACTTGGACTCCACCAACCTGCCGTTTTTCCTGTCTCGCTTTTCCGTTGAAAACTGCGGGATTCAACGTCTTTTCCGGGGCCGGTACTTTGGCTGTTCTGGATATTTCTCGGACTGCGGGACGACATCTAAGGACCCGTTCTTGTCCTTTTTCAACGGGGGATTTCACCGTTCGACCTGCGGGACAACGGTTCTAAACTTTCACGTCACACAGACTGCGGGGACGTCGACGATTATCGAACTTTTTACGTGCCGAACTTTGTGTACGCCTTAACAATAGACATTGTACTCTTCTGGACTACATCTTGTGTCTTCGATTCACACTCACGTCAACCTTGAAGCTCATCTAATCGTTCAGGTCACGTTCAATTTTGGTTCCCAATTTTTTTAATATTATTATTATTATTATTATTGTATTTCGCCGTTCGAGACTTAGTTATTGTATACTTTGTTAACATTCTCGTTTATGGCTAAGTCAAACAACGCTCTTATTCGCCAATATAACACGCGAAATCGTCCCATTCCCGATCCTTTATTGAACGCGGACGGTCATAATTCCGACGAAGATACTGACTCGTTTCTCGACAGTGATTTGGATATCAAAAATTCCGAACCCATGTCGACCGAGGCTTCGCAAGTATCTTCTCCGGTCTCACAGTCGTTGGTGGCTGCGAATTTTGGAGCTAGCATCACAATTGTCACGAAAATGAGCTCTGGCGTAACGCCGAGTACGCCAAATTCCGCCGATATTGCCCAGATACAACAAATGTTGTCTAGCTTTATCCTGGCCCAAACTCAAGCTCAAACGCAATTTTTAGCAGCCCTAACTTTACACACGCCACCCTCGACCACAGGAGGTTTATCTAATACTCCTCAAAATGTTATATCAAATAATCAGAGTACTATCGCTTCGCCTACGTCTAACATCGGGCTAGGTCCAGCGGTAACGGCTTCGTTCAGACAAGTGGGGTTTTTAAACATATTCCCGGGAAGGAAGTTTTTTAAAAAAAGCTCTCCAACGTCACGTGAGGTGTAAGGAAGCCCTTACATTCTCCCACTCAAAATAGAAAAAGTCATGGTAGAGCTTCTGGCTATTATTTTCGTTTCTTGTTCATCTTGGGGAAAAGACAGGCCGAGACGAAGTGGGTCGTTGCCTGACATCTATGGCATCGCTGGGATCGACTAATCTGCTGAATGTCTGAACGTCTGAACTGCTGAAAATAGTAGAATTCCTACTATAAAATTCTCCCATCCTACCAAACCGTAAACTGTCTGAACCTTTTTGACTATTTTGCTGAAATGCCGAATTCTGAACAGTGAACATTGACATTAAAGTAAGAGATCGTCTGAACCTTTTTGACTATTTTCCTGAAATGCCGAATTCTGAACAGTGAACATTGAAATTAAAGTACGAGATCGTCTGAACCTTTTTGACTATTTTGCTGAAATGCTGAATTCTGAACCGTGAACTTTGAAATTAATGTAAGATAGAGACCGTCTGAACTTTTTTGACTATTTTGCTGAAATGCCGAATTCTGAACCGAAATTAATGTAAGATAGAGACCGTCTGAGCTTTTTTAACTATTTTGCTGAAATGCCGAATTCTGAACCGAAATTAATGTAAGATAGTGATCGTCTGAACGTTTTTGACTATTTTGCTGAAATGCCGAATTCTGAACCGAAATTAATGTAAGATAGAGGCCGTCTGAACTTTTTTGACTAATTTGCTGAAATGCCGAATTCTGAACCGTGAATTTTGGAAATGAAGTAGAATGGAGACCGTCTGAACTTTTTTGACTATTTTGCTGAAATGCCGAATTCTGAACCGTGAACTTTTAAATTAATGTAAGATAGAGACCGTCTGAGCTTTTTTGACTAATTTGCTGAAATGCCGAATTCTGAACCGAAATTAATGTAAGATAGAGACCGTCTGAGCTTTTTTGACTATTTTGCTGAAATGCCGAATTCTGAACCGAAATTAATGTAAGATAGAGACCGTCTGAACTTTTTTGACTATTTTGCTGAAATACCGAATTCTGAATCGTGAATTTTGGAAATGAAGTAGAATGGAGACCGTCTGAACTTTTTTGACTATTTTGCTGAAATGCCGAATTCTGAACCGTGAACTTTGAAATTAATGTAAGATAGAGACCGTCTGAACTTTTTTGACTAATTTGCTGAAATGCCGAATTCTGAACCGAAATTAATTTAAGATAGAGACCGTCTGAACTTTTTTGACTATTTTGCTGAAATGCCGAATTCTGAATCGTGAATTTTGGAAATGAAGTAAAATGGAGACCGTCTGAACTTTTATGACTATTTTGCTGAAATGCCGAATTCTGAACCGTGAACTTTGAAATTAATGTAAGATAGAGACCGTCTGAACTTTTTTGACTATTTTGCTGAAATGCCGAATTCTGAACCGAAATTAATGTAAGATAGAGACCGTCTGAACTTTTTTGACTATTTTGCTGAAATGCCGAATTCTGAACCGAAATTAATGTAAGATAGAGACCGTCTGAACTTTTTTGACTATTTTGCTGAAATGCCGAAATCTGAACCGAAATTAATGTAAGATAGAGACCGTCTGAACTTTTTTTGACAATTTTGCTGAAATGCCGAATTCTGAACCGAAATTAATATAGATAGAGACCGTCTGAACTTTTTTGACTATTTTGCTGAAATGCCGAATTCTGAACCGTGAATTTTGAAAATGAAGTAGAATGGAGACCGTCTGAACTTTTTTGACTATTTTGCTGAAATGCCGAATTCTGAATCGTGAATTTTGAAAATAAAGTAAAATGGAGACCGTCTGAACTTTTATGACTATTTTGCTGAAATGCCGAATTCTGAACCGTGAACTTTGAAATTAATGTAAGATAGAGACCGTCTGAACTTTTTTGACTATTTTACTGAAATGCCGAATTCTGAACCGTGAATTTTGAAAATGAAATAGAATGGAGACCGTCTGAACTTTTATGACTATTTTGCTGAAATGCCGAATTCTGAACCGTGAACTTTGAAATTAATGTAAGATAGAGACCGTCTGAACTTTTTTGACTATTTTGCTGAAATGCCGAATTCTGAACCGAAATTAATGTAAGATAGAGACCGTCTGAACGTTTTTGACTATTTTGCTGAAATGCCGAAATCTGAACCGAAATTAATGTAAGATAGAGACCGTCTGAACTTTTTTTGACTATTTTGCTGAAATGCCGAATTCTGAACCGAAATTAATATAGATAGAGACCGTCTGAACTTTTTTGACTATTTTGCTGAAATGCCGAATTCTGAACCGTGAATTTTGAAAATGAAGTAGAATGGAGACCGTCTGAACTTTTTTGACTATTTTGCTGAAATGCCGAATTCTGAACCGTGAACTTTGAAATTAATGTAAGATAGAGACCGTCTGAACTTTTTTGACTAATTTGCTGAAATGCCGAATTCTGAACCGAAATTAATTTAAGATAGAGACCGTCTGAACTTTTTTGACTATTTTGCTGAAATGCCGAATTCTGAATCGTGAATTTTGGAAATGAAGTAAAATGGAGACCGTCTGAACTTTTATGACTATTTTGCTGAAATGCCGAATTCTGAACCGTGAATTTTGAAAATGAAATAGAATGGAGACCGTCTGATCTTTTATGACTATTTTGCTGAAATGCCGAATTCTGAACCGTGAACTTTGAAATTAATGTAAGATAGAGACCGTCTGAACTTTTTGACTATTTTGCTGAAATGCCGAATTCTGAACCGAAATTAATGTAAGATAGAGACCGTCTGAACTTTTTTGACTATTTTGCTGAAATGCCGAATTCTGAACCGAAATTAATGTAAGATAGAGACCGTCTGAACTTTTTTGACTATTTTGCTGAAATGCCGAAATCTGAACCGAAATTAATGTAAGATAGAGACCGTCTGAACTTTTTTTGACAATTTTGCTGAAATGCCGAATTCTGAACCGAAATTAATATAGATAGAGACCGTCTGAACTTTTTTGACTATTTTGCTGAAATGCCGAATTCTGAACCGTGAATTTTGAAAATGAAGTAGAATGGAGACCGTCTGAACTTTTTTGACTATTTTGCTGAAATGCCGAATTCTGAATCGTGAATTTTGGAAATAAAGTAAAATGGAGACCGTCTGAACTTTTATGACTATTTTGCTGAAATGCCGAATTCTGAACCGTGAACTTTGAAATTAATGTAAGATAGAGACCGTCTGAACTTTTTTGACTATTTTACTGAAATGCCGAATTCTGAACCGTGAATTTTGAAAATGAAATAGAATGGAGACCGTCTGAACTTTTATGACTATTTTGCTGAAATGCCGAATTCTGAACCGTGAACTTTGAAATTAATGTAAGATAGAGACCGTCTGAACTTTTTTGACTATTTTGCTGAAATGCCGAATTCTGAACCGAAATTAATGTAAGATAGAGACCGACTGAACGTTTTTGACTATTTTGCTGAAATGCCGAAATCTGAACCGAAATTAATGTAAGATAGAGACCGTCTGAACTTTTTTTGACTATTTTGCTGAAATGCCGAATTCTGAACCGAAATTAATATAGATAGAGACCGTCTGAACTTTTTTGACTATTTTGCTGAAATGCCGAATTCTGAACCGTGAATTTTGAAAATGAAGTAGAATGGAGACCGTCTGAACTTTTTTGACTATTTTGCTGAAATGCCGAATTCTGAACCGTGAACTTTGAAATTAATGTAAGATAGAGACCGTCTGAACTTTTTTGACTAATTTGCTGAAATGCCGAATTCTGAACCGAAATTAATTTAAGATAGAGACCGTCTGAACTTTTTTGACTATTTTGCTGAAATGCCGAATTCTGAATCGTGAATTTTGGAAATGAAGTAAAATGGAGACCGTCTGAACTTTTATGACTATTTTGCTGAAATGCCGAATTCTGAACCGTGAATTTTGAAAATGAAATAGAATGGAGACCGTCTGATCTTTTATGACTATTTTGCTGAAATGCCGAATTCTGAACCGTGAACTTTGAAATTAATGTAAGATAGAGACCGTCTGAACTTTTTTGACTATTTTGCTGAAATGCCGAATTCTGAACCGAAATTAATGTAAGATAGAGACCGTCTGAACTTTTTTGACTATTTTGCTGAAATGCCGAATTCTGAACCGAAATTAATGTAAGATAGAGACCGTCTGAACTTTTTTGACTATTTTGCTGAAATGCCGAAATCTGAACCGAAATTAATGTAAGATAGAGACCGTCTGAACTTTTTTGACAATTTTGCTGAAATGCCGAATTCTGAACCGAAATTAATATAGATAGAGACCGTCTGAACTTTTTTGACTATTTTGCTGAAATGCCGAATTCTGAATCGTGAATTTTGGAAATAAAGTAAAATGGAGACCGTCTGAACTTTTATGACTATTTTGCTGAAATGCCGAATTCTGAACCGTGAACTTTGAAATTAATGTAAGATAGAGACCGTCTGAACTTTTTTGACTATTTTACTGAAATGCCGAATTCTGAACCGTGAATTTTGAAAATGAAATAGAATGGAGACCGTCTGAACTTTTATGACTATTTTGCTGAAATGCCGAATTCTGAACCGTGAACTTTGAAATTAATGTAAGATAGAGACCGTCTGAACTTTTTTGACTATTTTGCTGAAATGCCGAATTCTGAACCGAAATTAATGTAAGATAGAGACCGTCTGAACGTTTTTGACTATTTTGCTGAAATGCCGAAATCTGAACCGAAATTAATGTAAGATAGAGACCGTCTGAACTTTTTTGACTATTTTGCTGAAATGCCGAATTCTGAACCGAAATTAATATAGATAGAGACCGTCTGAACTTTTTTGACTATTTTGCTGAAATGCCGAATTCTGAACCGTGAATTTTGAAAATGAAGTAGAATGGAGACCGTCTGAACTTTTTTGACTATTTTGCTGAAATGCCGAATTCTGAACCGTGAACTTTGAAATTAATGTAAGATAGAGACCGTCTGAACTTTTTTGACTAATTTGCTGAAATGCCGAATTCTGAACCGAAATTAATTAAGATAGAGACCGTCTGAACTTTTTTGACTATTTTGCTGAAATGCCGAATTCTGAATCGTGAATTTTGGAAATGAAGTAAAATGGAGACCGTCTGAACTTTTATGACTATTTTGCTGAAATGCCGAATTCTGAACCGTGAATTTTGAAAATGAAATAGAATGGAGACCGTCTGATCTTTTATGACTATTTTGCTGAAATGCCGAATTCTGAACCGTGAACTTTGAAATTAATGTAAGATAGAGACCGTCTGAACTTTTTTGACTATTTTGCTGAAATGCCGAATTCTGAACCGAAATTAATGTAAGATAGAGACCGTCTGAACGTTTTTGACTATTTTGCTGAAATGCCGAAATCTGAACCGAAATTAATGTAAGATAGAGACCGTCTGAACTTTTTTGACTATTTTGCTGAAATGCCGAATTCTGAACCGAAATTAATATAGATAGAGACCGTCTGAACTTTTTTGACTATTTTGCTGAAATGCCGAATTCTGAACCGTGAATTTTGAAAATGAAGTAGAATGGAGACCGTCTGAACTTTTTTGACTATTTTGCTGAAATGCCGAATTCTGAACCGTGAACTTTGAAATTAATGTAAGATAGAGACCGTCTGAACTTTTTTGACTAATTTGCTGAAATGCCGAATTCTGAACCGAAATTAATTTAAGATAGAGACCGTCTGAACTTTTTTGACTAATTTGCTGAAATGCCGAATTCTGAACCGAAATTAATGTAAGATAGAGACCGTCTGAACTTTTTTGACTATTTTGCTGAAATGCCGAATTCTGAATCGTGAATTTTGGAAATGAAGTAGAATGGAGACCGTCTGAACTTTTTTGACTATTTTGCTGAAATGCCGAATTCTGAACCGTGAACTTTGAAATTAATGTAAGATAGAGACCGTCTGAACTTTTTTGACTATTTTGCTGAAATGCCGAATTCTGAACCGTGAATTTTGAAAATGAAATAGAATGGAGACCGTCTGAACTTTTATGACTATTTTGCTGAAATGCCGAATTCTGAACCGTGAACTTTGAAATTAATGTAAGATAGAGACCGTCTGAACTTTTTTGACTATTTTGCTGAAATGCCGAATTCTGAACCGAAATTAATGTAAGATAGAGACCGTCTGAACTTTTTTGACTATTTTGCTGAAATGCCGAATTCTGAACCGAAATTAATGTAAGATAGAGACCGTCTGAACTTTTTTGACTATTTTGCTGAAATGCCGAATTCTGAACCGAAATTAATATAGATAGAGACCGTCTGAACTTTTTTGACTATTTTGCTGAAATGCCGAATTCTGAACCGTGAATTTTGAAAATGAAGTAGAATGGAGACCGTCTGAACTTTTTTGACTATTTTGCTGAAATGCCGAATTCTGAATCGTGAATTTTGGAAATAAAGTAAAATGGAGACCGTCTGAACTTTTATGACTATTTTGCTGAAATGCCGAATTCTGAACCGTGAACTTTGAAATTAATGTAAGATAGAGACCGTCTGAACTTTTTTGACTATTTTGCTGAAATGCCGAATTCTGAACCGTGAATTTTGAAAATGAAATAGAATGGAGACCGTCTGAACTTTTTTGACTATTTTGCTGAAATGCCGAATTCTGAACCGTGAACTTTGAAATTAATGTAAGATAGAGACCGTCTGAACTTTTTTGACTATTTTGCTGAAATGCCGAATTCTGAACCGAAATTAATGTAAGATAGAGACCGTCTGAACGTTTTTGACTATTTTGCTGAAATGCCGAAATCTGAACCGAAATTAATGTAAGATAGAGACCGTCTGAACTTTTTTTGACTATTTTGCTGAAATGCCGAATTCTGAACCGAAATTAATATAGATAGAGACCGTCTGAACTTTTTTGACTATTTTGCTGAAATGCCGAATTCTGAACCGTGAATTTTGAAAATGAAGTAGAATGGAGACCGTCTGAACTTTTTTGACTATTTTGCTGAAATGCCGAATTCTGAACCGTGAACTTTGAAATTAATGTAAGATAGAGACCGTCTGAACTTTTTTGACTAATTTGCTGAAATGCCGAATTCTGAACCGAAATTAATTTAAGATAGAGACCGTCTGAACTTTTTGACTATTTTGCTGAAATGCCGAATTCTGAATCGTGAATTTTGGAAATGAAGTAAAATGGAGACCGTCTGAACTTTTATGACTATTTTGCTGAAATGCCGAATTCTGAACCGTGAATTTTGAAAATGAAATAGAATGGAGACCGTCTGATCTTTTATGACTATTTTGCTGAAATGCCGAATTCTGAACCGTGAATTTTGAAAACGAAATAGAATGGAGACCGTCTGATCTTTTATGACTATTTTGCTGAAATGCCGAATTCTGAACCGTGAATTTTGAAAATGAAATAGAATGGAGACCGTCTGAACTTTTATGACTATTTTGCTGAAATGCCGAATTCTGAACCGTGAACTTTGAAATTAATGTAAGATAGAGACCGTCTGAACTTTTTTGACTATTTTGCTGAAATGCCGAATTCTGAACCGAAATTAATGTAAGATAGAGACCGTCTGAACTTTTTTGACTATTTTGCTGAAATGCCGAATTCTGAACCGAAATTAATGTAAGATAGAGACCGTCTGAACTTTTTTGACTATTTTGCTGAAATGCCGAAATCTGAACCGAAATTAATGTAAGATAGAGACCGTCTGAACTTTTTTTGACTATTTTGCTGAAATGCCGAATTCTGAACCGAAATTAATATAGATAGAGACCGTCTGAACTTTTTTGACTATTTTGCTGAAATGCCGAATTCTAAACCGTGAATTTTGAAAATGAAGTAGAATGGAGACCGTCTGAACTTTTTTGACTATTTTGCTGAAATGCCGAATTCTGAACCGTGAACTTTGAAATTAATTTAAGATAGAGACCGTCTGAACTTTTTTGACTAATTTGCTGAAATGCCGAATTCTGAACCGAAATTAATTTAAGATAGAGACCGTCTGAACTTTTTTGACTATTTTGCTGAAATGCCGAATTCTGAACCGTGAACTTTGAAATTAATGTAAGATAGAGACCGTCTGAACTTTTTTGACTATTTTACTGAAATGCCGAATTCTGAACCGTGAATTTTGAAAATGAAATAGAATGGAGACCGTCTGAACTTTTTGACTATTTTGCTGAAATGCCGAATTCTGAACCGTGAACTTTGAAATTAATGTAAGATAGAGACCGTCTGAACTTTTTTGACTATTTTGCTGAAATGCCGAATTCTGAACCGAAATTAATGTAAGATAGAGACCGTCTGAACTTTTTTGACTATTTTGCTGAAATGCCGAAATCTGAACCGAAATTAATGTAAGATAGAGACCGTCTGAACTTTTTTGACTATTTTGCTGAAATGCCGAATTCTGAACCGAAATTAATATAGATAGAGACCGTCTGAACTTTTTTGACTATTTTGCTGAAATGCCGAATTCTGAACCGTGAATTTTGAAAATGAAGTAGAATGGAGACCGTCTGAACTTTTTTGACTATTTTGCTGAAATGCCGAATTCTGAACCGTGAACTTTGAAATTAATGTAAGATAGAGAATAATAAAAGCATAATCTACTAAAATTATGAAATTGATGCTAATAATATTTGAAAAGGTGGATTTTAATTGAGAAAAAATTAGGAAAAGGTCCCATTTTATTTGTGTTGCAAATAAAGTAAGCATCCAAATTCTGAAAAAGGTGGATTTTAATTGAGAAAAATTTCAGAAAAGGTCTCATTTTATTTGAGTATAAAAATTTTGGAAAAAGCAAATTTTAGTTGAGAAAGCCTTGTTACTTAAAAACCAATTAGTGCCTTTTTCCCAAAATATTGGTTTATTGCTTTTATTAGAAACTAAAATATCGTTTATGTAATTTTTCCAACTTCCCGCTTATATTCGCCTTTTCCTTATTTTTGGAACTTCTAATATTTTCTTCACACAATAATTTGGAAATTTCTCAGATTACTTTACCAAAAATGAATGGTTTTGGTAAATTCTGTATGTCCTAAAAATACCATAACTATAATTCTGTCGCCAGTCCTTGAAGTTCATTTAGTTGCCCTCCCCCCGGCATATTATCAATTCAGCATTTCAGCAAAATATTCAAAAAATTCAGACGGTGTCTATCTTACATTAATTTCGGTTCAGAATTCGGCATTTCAGCAAAATAGTCAAAAACGTTCAGACGGTCTCTATCTTACATTAATTTCGGTTCAGAATTCGGCATTTCAGCAAAATAGTCAAAAAAGTTCAGACGGTCTCCATTCTATTTCATTTTCAAAATTCACGGTTCAGAATTCGGCATTTCAGTAAAATAGGCAAAAAAGTTCAGACGGTCTCCATTCTATTTCATTTTCAAAATTCACGGTTCAGAATTCAGCATTTCAGCAAAATAGTCAAAAAAGTTCAGACGGTCTCCATTGTATTTCATTTTCAAAATTCACGGTTCATAATTCGGCATTTCAGCAAATTAGTCAAAAAAGTTCAGACGGTCTCTATCTTACATTAATTTCAAAGTTCACGGTTCAGAATTCGGCATTTCAGCAAAATAGTCAAAAAAGTTCAGACGGTCTCTATCTTACATTAATTTCAAAGTTCACGGTTCAGAATTCAGCATTTCAGCAAAATAGTCAAAAAAGTTCAGACGGTCTCCATTGTATTTCATTTTCAAAATTCACGGTTCAGAATTCGGCATTTCAGCAAAATAGTCAAATAAGTTCAGACGGTCTCCATTCTACTTCATTTCCAAAATTCACGGTTCAGAATTCGGCATTTCAGCAAATTAGTCAAAAAAGTTCAGACGGTCTCTATCTTACATTAATTTCGGTTCAGAATTCGGCATTTCAGCAAAATAGTCAAAAACGTTCAGACGGTCACTATCTTACATTAATTTCGGTTCAGAATTCGGCATTTCAGCAAAATAGTCAAAAAAGTTCAGACGGTCTCTATCTTACATTAATTTCGGTTCAGAATTCGGCATTTCAGCAAAATAGTCAAAAATGTTCAGACGGTCTCTATCTTACATTAATTTCGGTTCAGAATTCGGCATTTCAGCAAAATAGTCAAAAAAGTTCAGACGGTCTCTATCTTACATTAATTTCAAAGTTCACGGTTCAGAATTCAGCATTTCAGCAAAATAGTCAAAAAGGTTCAGACGATCTCTTACTTTAATTTCAATGTTCACTGTTCAGAATTCGGCATTTCAGCAAAATAGTCAAAAAGGTTCAGACAGTTTACGGTTTGGTAGGATGGGAGAATTTTATAGTAGGAATTCTACTATTTTCAGCAGTTCAGACGTTCAGACATTCAGCAGATTAGTCGATCCCGGCATCGCTGGACTTCGTTGTCCGGGCGAAGAGAACTCCTATCGTTTAGCAGGGGATGTCTGCCTTCGCCCTTTTGGGCTTCGCTTAGCCCCGAATCCAATAAAATAGGGGGTCGACGTTGCGGCCAAAAATTTGCCGGATGGTCCAGGTGCATGCAGGGGTATTCATATCGTCTCCCGGGCTCTAACCTGAAGTTGGCACAGCCCAACCGGGAGGGAATTGGTATTGGTCCTTCCTCAGCCAGTTTTAAAAATGAACTAAAATAATTTAATTTTACGAGTAACCAGTTTTCATTTTTTTTACATAGGTTGAAGGTGACATTGCCCCCTTTTTTATATCGTTTTTTTATATCATTTTTTATTTAAGTTAAATCCTCCCCACCATATAAAAAAACGATATAAAAAAGGGGGCAATGTCACCTTCAACCTATGTAAAAAAAATGAAAACTGGTTACTCGTAAAATTAAATTATTTTAGTTCATTTTTAAAACTGGCTGAGGAAGGACCGCGGTCCGAAAGCTCCTAAATTTGTAAAATTTTAAACTTTAAATAAACATATAAAAATTCACTCCATGAAGTAGCAGTTCTTATTAAATAAACAACATTCGAAATATTAAAATACCATGGATCAGAAATTCAGTATCTACGATTGGTCCTTCCGGTTCACGGCTGGGACCAGGTACTGTTCCGTCCACCCTGGATGGATTAAGCTCTACCCAATTCTGCGGATCGGGTGTTAGGATCAAGACGTCCTCCTCCCTTTGGGGCTCCATTTGACTCGCGGTTACTTTCTGCTCGGGGTTCACCTGGCTTTCTTGGTCCTTAACCTCAGGCTCGAGGTTCACCTGGCTTGCTTGGTGCGTCACCTCAATGGCATGGGGAAAATAGGTTGGTACAGGATGGGTGAGGCCTAGGTGCAGGGGAATAGTGACCCTCACAATCCCATGGCTTCGGAGATGACAGATTGTACACGGGCAAAGCCCCATTTCCAACCGGCGCATTATCGGCATGTTGATTATTACCAAGGGTCAGCGTTCCTCAATGATGATAGGAGTTACCAGAGTGGTTGAATTTTGGTATCCCAGGAGAGAGAGTCGAACATTGTCCATCGTCCTCAGGATGAATCCAGGGGGGAACTCCGACCATCTACCACGAAATTCCACCTCCATAGGAAGGGGGGTAAAGGCTGTCAATTCCTCCTCTTGATTAATCAGGGCTCCAATGCTGATGATTACTCTGGGTGCTGAGAGCATCAGGGTCCCGGGAGCTTCCACTCCCCCTCGTCCCGCAAATTACCGAACATAAAAAGTTCCACCAGGAATCTAGTTACGAGAAAACGGTTGGTTAGCTTTTCGTACCTGTTCCCATGGGGGTTTTGAAATAGCGCGGCGAGAAAAACAGAAATCGGTATCTAACAGGGAGATCTTATTCATTCTCAGGTAGACCCCTACTTCATAGGGGGATCCAAGCCTTTTTACCCTGTCCCCTGGGGGAAAATAATAGATATCCAATACCGGTCCGCCAGGTCTGACCTTATTTCTATACACTACTTCCCGGATCCATCCCATTCTAAAGGGCTTGGCATAGACTTCTGGACATGCTTCGTCCTCATCCGTTGAGCTAGAGCTATCGTCTCTACTGCTTAAGGTACTATCCGAATTAGTGGAATGGGGTCGAGTAATGAGTTCTAGAGCCTCGCCTGGGGCGGTAAACTGAGTCCTGAGAGTAGGGGGAGGATCAGAAATGAATCCTTCCATATTCGTATCGGTTTCTTCAGATGGGGACGTCATCTCTGATGGGTCAAAAGTATGGTCCAGAGCGACGGCTGGGGTGACCTCTGGGTCATCGTCCTCCACAAGAGAGTTTGGACTGGTCTCCTCCTCCTCAGTACCAGCTCCTCGTTCGGTAGCAGCTTCCGACGAGGATGAATTTTCCGGCCATAGGCCCCTTTGGGTATGATATAACTTAAGATGAGTGATATTCCGAGTACCCACGTCCTGACCGGATGTAATATCCCTTAGCCTATAAATTAAGGGATTGATTTTCCCCGTAATCTCATAAGGACCCTCCCACTTTGGACTTAATTTTCCCATGAAGTTACTATCGGCACGGGAAATTGGATGTGTCTCCAACCACACTAAGGTTCCCACTTCATACTCCGTGGCTTCTCGGTGCTGATCGTAATATTTCTTCTGTTGATCTTGGGCCCTCTTAGCTAACTCTTTGGACAATTGGAGTTGCGTCCGTAATTCCTCTACAGCGGAGAGTCTTTCTTCAAAGTCTTCTAAGGGCATCCCTATTTCCAGGGCCGGATTTACTATATTTTGGGCCCTAGGCAAGGCGTTAGTTCCGGGCCCCAGCCCCCCAACAGACCACAGTTTAAAAGAATCTAAGAGACATACTGCTTTTTATATTTTTAATTGACTTAACACTTAACTGCATATTTAAATTTCTTTTTGAACTCAATAGTTAAATTCCTTTCTTTCTAACATAAGAAATTTATAAATTATCTGTTCATAGTCTATGAAGTCTTTTAGTAAATCCTTTTCAATATATATCAAAGATAAAGAACTTAATTTTTCCTGGGCTGATGTGGTTCTTAAGTTTTTCATTCTTTTTAAAGCTGAAAACGATCTCTCGCCTCTTGCATTGCAAACACAAGTAAATTCTCAAAACAATTTCTAAGTTTGGAAAAGTTGAAATGATATTATTGGTACGAATGAAGGAATCAAAGAATTCTGGGTTTTTGCTTTCTTCATTCTTCACGAAATGCTTGAAATGTAGCAGTTCGTTTTCAATCTCTTCAAAATTTAAATCATTGCAATACGGTTCTGCCAATTCTTGGAAAGCTCCAAAGAAAGATTCATCGGGGGCATTAATGTTAAAAATAGGTTTGAACTTTTCATTAGTGTCCTTGTTAGCTTTAGATTGTTTTTTTAGTATTTGTCATTAGATTGTCACATAAGACGTAAAATGCTTTTATTTTGAAAGCTTCCCGTCCACTCATGTGTGTTATCATCGTTTTTAGCCACATCGTATGATGTACATCTACGATGAGTCTCTTAGTTTTGTGTGCCCTGTTGTACTCGTCCTCTTACTAGTACTAGTACCAGTAGACGTGAAAGAGTAGCGCGTTTGGCAGTATAGAATTTTTCGTTCGTCATTTAAGGGAGAGTGAATGGGACAGAATTTTGGTTATGTGATTATTACGTTCGTGTATTTTAAGAAGATGGGATTATAATAGTAACTTTAAGCATTTTATTTAATTGTACCAGTAAGGTTAAGCATTTGGGATTGTGTTTTACGATTGCTCGACATATTTAAAGTGAAAAAGAGGATTATCGTGTTACCGTAATTAAAATGGAAGGTTTAATACTCCCTTTAAATTTCCTGTCATCCGTCAACAACAAGGGTTTCACGCTTTCAATCCCGCTCCCCTATTTCAAAATCCAAAGAAATCGAGGAGAATTTCTAAAAATTCCGACGTTATATTTAGAATGGTCTTAAGGAGATGTTTATTATTAGAAGTTACGTGTATTTCTCCACAAATCGAGAAGAATTTTAAAAGAAAGTACTAGCTTGTGGCCCTAAATATTACAATTATAACGCAAGTAAATTTATTGAAGTAAGGATTAAGGGTTTTTATTTTTGTTAGGGCATCGAGGGGTTATTCACTCTCATTTTCTGTACTTCATTTAATGGGCATTTATGGGTATTTCATTTAACCACTGTTAAAGGATGCTTCCGTTCGTGTCACACTATTATAATTATAACAGAAGTAAAAAAATGAAGTAATCATTTTAAAACAGTTAAGGTAGCGCATCGAGGGCTATTCACTCAAATTTTCTGTCAAGTACGGTATGATGTGGCTACTATTACGAGTCCAACCCTTCAGCAAAGAACCATTTACGTATTTTTCCCCTTTCTTCGTTACTTTTGTAAATTATCTCTTTTGTGAGCTGAGCAATTATTTTAAATATTTCAAATTATCACTACCACCCTGAATGAAGCTTATCAAGGAATCATACAATGCAACTCCAGTGCATAATGACGGTCAGTAACAACACGAATTCAAAATGAAACTTCTTTCTCCGAGGATTGCAACTTCTCAAAATACATTTCCATTGAATTTTCAAGTTTCTTTTCGTCTTTTTCTTCTTAGTGAAAGAGGGGGGAATATATTTGTTGGTTTTTCATTTTCTCAATTTTTGAAAACTAGCTGATTACGGGCCCCTCAAATATCCGGGCCCTAGGCAATTGCCTAACTTGCCTAATGGTTAATCCGGCCCTGCCTATTTCCAAATCCCACGGAACCCGAGGTTCCCTTCCGTGATTTAAAAAGAAAGGGGACCGTTTAGTGGTATCGTGGGGGGCGGAGTTCATTGCGAACTGGAATAACCCCAAATTTGTATCCCATTTTCTATGGTCCCTTCCTACATATAGAGAAATCAACTCTCCCACTACTCGGTTCACTCTTTCAGTATCGAGGGGTGATTCTAAGGAGCTTACAGGTAGCTTTCCATAAACTGGAAACAAATTGTCTTCCTTGATCACTAAGAATTCGTTTCGGCGAACCCCATCTGACTATCAAGCGCTGCAAGGATTTGGCACAAGTTTGGGCGGTAATATCCTTTAATGGAACTAACTCGACATACTTGGTGGCATAGTCTACGAATACCAGCAAATATTTATGCCTCTGTTTACTCACTGGCAAAGGCCCCATAATATCTACCCCAAGCATATCCCAGGGTGTGGTTAACTCTGTGGATTGCATTAACCCGGGCGTTTTCCTATTCCGGGCCTTATGCCGTTGACAAAGTAAACACCCCCGGACATATAAAATCACGTCCCGTCGAATAGTAGGCCACCAGTAGCGATATTGAACCCTTTCTAGGGTTTTATCCCGGCCTCTATGGCCCGAAAGGGGATGATCATGGAGAAGTCTCAACACTTCCTTACGGAATTGAGAGGGCAAATAGATTTTCGCCGGGCGAGCCCCTACAGCTTTTCGGTAAAGTATATCATTTCTTAGTTCCACTAGATGATGTGTGGCGTGGGGTTTTCCCAGAAGGTCTATAAGAGACTTGAGGACATGTTCGTCTCTTTGGGCTCTCTTGATATCCTCCAGGGTAAAAACATGGTACATAGCATGAGGGGAAAAGGAAATGCTTTGGGAGCCTTCATTGGAGGATTTCGAGGTTGACGCGCTAGCTTCCTCGCTCCCTGAAAGATCCGGAGACTCCAAAGTCTCCTTTGTATCCCGATCCGATGTTATACTGTCCACGCCCATAACCAAGAGACTCAAGGGGGCCCTTTATAGGGCATCCGCCACTACATTTTCCACCCCTTGTTTAAGGATAACTTTGAAATCGAAGGACTGGAGATAAATAGCCCACCGAACTAATCGGGAGTTGGGTTCTCTAAGGTTGAATAGCCACTGCAAAGCCCTATGGTGTTGCGACTTCCATCCCAACATAAGAGTTTGTGATAATTCCTGATATCACATCGGCGGACTGAAACACCGATCTAAATCCCTAACTTATTTGTGTGTCTTTATTTCAATAACGAAGAATCTCCAAATGCAATCATCAATATTTTCTTTAATTACTGTATTGTCTTATCAAATCATACTTAAATCAAGATATCATTACAATAATTTTCCTTGAAAACACGTCCGTTTAACTAAAGTTTCTAAGTCTTTCTTCTACAACCTCTCTCGGCAGAGTCGGTTTGCGATCTATATTGTCCAATGGTAACAAGCGCTCTTTCTCCATCAAGAGTCCAAAGCTATCTATACTCATGCTTTGCTTCTGCTAGTTTTAACACAAAGTTCAAGTTTTTACCCTTATTGTTGTTACCAAGCGAGCGCTCCCCAAAATTCGTCACTCCTAAGTTTTATGACTTTACAGAGCCAGAGGGCCTTTTAACACACTAGTAACAAAAACCATCCGTCGAACCTTTCAAATGCATTACTATAGCCTTTACAATAGTACAGTATTTCTTAGCAATTACAAGCCGTGCTCTACGACAGTTCTTATTTTGGTTTAGAGTACAATGTTATTCTTTAAAGTCTTTACATATAAAACATATCAAACATAAGTATTCACTATAAGTAAACCTTTACTTAACCTTAACTAAGCTAAATTCGGACCATAAAAACCCATAACTTCTGCTTATGGGAAAAAAGGTCCTGGGAAAACCCCAGTGGGGAAAACCATTAATTCAATTATTATTGAAGTATAAATGACCAGGCTTGTTTTGGATCGCCGGATTCAACACTCCCCGCCGAAATACATCTCTGTATTTCCTACAATTAAGCGATCCAACAACTTAGTTTGAATTGACTCAACATGCCTTCATTTGAATTTCTCATGTTTTTCTATTTAAATAACTCAACTTTACTATTTTAATTTACTTATTTCTTAACTTATTTTAAATTTCTTGAAGAGACTACATTTAAATTTACATTTCTTCATTTAAGTTTATCATTTAATTTTAATTGATTTCTGTTACTGAATTTGAAGTAACTCGACTCATTTTGTTTAGCGAAACAGCTTTTATAGGTTATTCTACATCTGTTCAAAGATTGGTTCCCCTTCTTTTACAATGAGAAGAAACCAACCTTCACCCTATGCTTGGGCAAAGCCTCTCGGTAGCGTGGGGACAAACTTCCTCAAATTTTTAGTAGGAGTTTTTAGTTAGGAGAACTAAGTATCCCACGCTCCGATCGCTACCCTTAAGTTACAAAGTTCAACCATAAATATTTTAACATGGATGTGTAAAGAGAAACTTATTGTGTTATTTTAGTCTTTTGACAATATAAGATTGCCCTCTTATTTTTTCTTTTATTTTGCTTTACTTTTAACTTTTAACAGTGCACGTGCAAGTCATTATACCCAGCTGAATCTTTCAACTGTCCTATCCAAGCTAACTAGTTTTATTACTTTGTTTTTCATGGGAACCGATCCCTTTGGTCAAAGATTATTTTTAAAGCAGTTAAAGTTATTTTTCTTACAAAATATCCAAACTTAAAACTATTTATACAGTTTTCAACATAATTAACATATTTTCAAACTACAGTTTATACATCATGCAAATTTTAGTCTTTTAGCAGTTTTTAGGTGGTAGCACTTGTAGTACCAGAGGTATAATTGAAACGTTGCTTCTGTGAGCAGTGTTCTTCCCCTTTGTTTGAGGCGGCGATGCACCTTTTTCTTTTACTCAAGAATGTTATGAGCTGACTACTGCATTACTGCAAGAACTCTTAAATATCTTTCCAAAAATTAATACTTTTTTACAGTGTTTCGTTCATAAGACCAACTAATCATCAACCTTTGTCTCAGAACGTATCAACCTTTTACTAATTTGAAACAAGTCATACTAATGAACCAAATTGTTACTTTTTAATGACATAACTCTTAAATTGAATCAAAGAACCCTTAATTCGAGGCGATACACTTCTTCTCCTTTCTCAGGGAGATACAACTCTTCTCCTTTCTCAGGGAGATACAACTCTTCTCCTTTCTCAGGGAGATACAACTCTTCTCCTTTCTCAGGGAGATACAACTCTTCTCCTTTCTCAGGGAGATACAACTCTTCTCCTTTCTCAGGGAGATACAACTCTTCTCCTTTCTCAGGGAGATACAACTTTTCTCCTTTCTCAGGGAGATATAACTTTTCTCCTTTCTCAGGGAGATACAACTCTTTACATGAACCTTTTTGCATATTTCCAAAAACAACTAGAACGAGCCATGTCAGGTGGGCAGGGAAGTGGGAAAAGGAGGTGCCATGAAAATAGAGGCACCAAAGAAAAGTAGGAATGCCACCATCCACGTCGTTCATCCCTTCACACTAGGGATACTAACTTATCTTTCCCTTGTAAACAACCATTTTAGTAGCACTTAAAGTGCAACGACTTTTACCAGTATCAATGTTATTGTACCAGATTTACTTAACCATTTTTCACCAAATACTCATGTTATGGAATCACCTTATAAGTGTTACTTTTTAACCAACACAAATATATCTTTTACACTTTTTACAAATACCAACATTACCTTTTACAAATAGTAATTTACCTTTTACCAAACAACCTACTTAACGGCAATAACGATTGGACAAAGTCAGCCAGGGACTCGCGAAGGGACCACCACAAGGGAGTATCCAAACTTCGGTCTGTACACCTGTTAATCACTCGTCGACGCCGTTCGAAATAAATCTTACAGCGCCGCTCGTGTCGTGAATGCACTACTAAGTCTATCGAAATCGCCAACTAATAAGCGTCGCCTTTTTCTTAGGTACGCCCCGATCAGGTCTTAAGAATGCCCATGTGCAACTCTTTTATCTTGGCTAACCCTTTTATCCATTTAGGAAAAGGTTCGTGCTCAATTAAGAGCTTTTTTATGTCCTTTCATGGACTTTGTCTATGTCCTTTCATGGACTTTGTTTAACGCCCGTTCTGGGACGTGGGAGGGGATACCCGGCTAGGGTATTTACTTTTTGTCGCTCTTTCTGGAACGATACTAAATTCGCCCATTCTGGGGCATCTAATTTTTTACCGTGGCCACGCCATCATACACTCTCTCTTTCACAACAAGCCAAGACCGACCTATCGGTAATAAACCCTTATACCAAGCTCAACCAGAGCACTTAAACCAAGCTCAACCAGAGCACTTTTTTAACCAAGCTCAACCAGAGCATTTTTTTAACCAAGCTCAACCAGAGCACTTTTTTAACCAAGCTCAACCAGAGCATTTTTTAACCAAGCTCAACCAGAGCACTTTTTTAACCAAGCTCAACCAGAGCACTTTTTTAACCAAGCTCAACCAGAGCACTTTTTATCTTAGCTCAAAAACCCAGAGCACCTTTTTATCTTACGACAACTTAGTGTCAAACCTTTGTTTTCTCTTAATAAGTATTTTTCTACGAACCCAACTTCATTGCGAAGTGCGAATCAATTTTATCAACCTGAAGTCTAACGTTGTTTGTTGCTTGCTTCCAACTGCATATAGTTCCTTCGAACCTTGAGAAGGACCACTCCTTTAGCTTCTGTAGACTCTGATGTCTTTGGGCTGGGACTCCTTCATCCCGCTCCATATCGCTCCCCGCCGCTGGACTTCTTGCGGCACGTTCACGTTCCCTTTCGGTCTGGTATCGGCAAAATCCAACGTGGAGTTGACTTGGGACCACAATTTTCGAAGTTCTCGAACCAAGTCCAATTTTCACAAAATTGTCCAATTAACGTAATTTTTCCCGAGCACGTAATGAGTCCCGGGTACGTAATTAGTCCCGAGCACGTAATTAGTCCCGGGTTTCGGCACCATTTTATGTTGCGACTTCCATCCCAACATAAGAGTTTGTGATAATTCCTGATATCACATCGGCGGACTGAAACACCGATCTAAATCCCTAACTTATTTGTGTGTCTTTATTTCAATAACGAAGAATCTCCAAATGCAATCATCAATATTTTCTTTAATTACTGTATTGCCTTATCAAATCATACTTAAATCAAGATATCATTACAATAATTTTCCTTGAAAACACGTCCGTTTAACTAAAGTTTCTAAGTCTTTCTTTTACAACCTCTCTCGGCAGAGTCGGTTTGCGATCTATATTGTCCAATGGTAACAAGCGCTCTTTCTCCATCAAGAGTCCAAAGCTATCTATACTCATGCTTTGCTTCTGCTAGTTTTAACACAAAGTTCAAGTTTTTACCCTTATTGTTGTTACCAAGCGAGCGCTCCCCAAAATTCGTCACTCCTAAGTTTTATGACTTTACAGAGCCAGAGGGCCTTTTAACACACTAGTAACAAAAACCATCCGTCGAACCTTTCAAATGCATTACTATAGCCTTTACAATAGTACAGTATTTCTTAGCAATTACAAGCCGTGCTCTACGACAGTTCTTATTTTGGTTTAGAGTACAATGTTATTCTTTAAAGTCTTTACATATAAAACATATCAAACATAAGTATTCACTATAAGTAAACCTTTACTTAACCTTAACTAAGCTAAATTCGGACCATAAAAACCCATAACTTCTGCTTATGGGAAAAAAGGTCCTGGGAAAACCCCAGTGGGGAAAACCATTAATTCAATTATTATTTAAGTATAAATGACCAGGCTTGTTTTGGATCGCCGGATTCAACATATGGTCCGTAATCACCGTAAAGGGATGGTTCTCCAAATACGGCCTAAACCTTTTTATTCCCCACCAAATGGCCATGCATTCCTTCTCGGTGGTCGTATAATGAATTTCCGCGCCCTTCAACATGGTACTGGCGTAAGCAAGTGGTATCTCCACGCCTTCCTGCTTCTGGGACAGAAAAGCCCCTAATCCTTCCCCACTCGCATCGGTGGTCAAAATACAGGGTAGTTGTGGGTTATAGGCCCCAAGGGGGGAGCCTTGCATATAGCGTCCTTTAGTTTTGAAAAGGACTCCTCCTCTTTGGGTCCCCATATAAAGGGAGTATTCTTACGTTTTAATTTATTCAAGGGGGCAGCAATTTTTGATAAATGGGGAATAAACCAGCAATGCCACCCGGCCATGCCCAGAAATCTTTGAACGCCTTTCACATTGGAAGGCCTAGGGAAATTCACAATGACCTCGAGTTTTGTCGGATCTATATGGATACCGGACTCATTAATAATATGTCCCAAGACTACAGCCTCTGATTGACCGAATTTACACTTCCTCAACTGTAAGGTTAACCCGGCATCTTCGAGGCGATGAAAAACGTACTCCAGAGCCTCCAGGTGTTCTTCCCAGGTCGAAGAGGGTATTATGATATCGTCTAAATACACAAAGACAGAATAGAGGTCTCCCTCCTTGAATATCTCATCCACCACTCGTTGAAAACTTGAGGGGGCATTACACAGGCCAAAGGGCATCACGTTAAACTCATTTTTCCCGGTATGAGTAATGAAGGCAGTTTTGCATCTGCTGTCTGGATGTAATTCCAGCTGCCAATACCCGGATTTTTAAGTCTAGAGCAGTGATATACTTAGGACACCCTATTTTTCCAAGTGTTTCGTCAATCCGAGGTATAGGATAAGGATCTTTGATAGTAACCCGATTTAACTTCCGGAAATCTATACAAAACCGGATTTTATCCCTTTTTCCTGAACTAATACTACTGGAGAGGCCCATGGGCTAAGGGAAGGTAGAATGATCCCATCCCGGACCATTTTTTCGATATGCTCCTCGATGATCTTTTTCTTAGATTCACTTGCCCGATACGCTCTACTGGCTATCGAGGAAGCATCCCCAGTTCTAATTTCATGGTAAACTAGATGACACCTTCTTACTTCGTCCGAAAACAACCGAGGGAACTTAGTAAGAACTCTTCTCAGCTCTTCCCTTTGTCTTCCATTTAAAGTGGTCGAGTCTATGGCCTTATCGATATTATCTTGAAAACCTGAGGGAGTTTGCCCCTGATTCTCGTCGGAGGGCAGAATGAAAGGAATCTCCACCCCCGCGATTCTACAGAGCAGACGATCAAAGTCTAACAAAACCTTATATTTAACTAAAAAATCCTTCCCTATGGTAAAATCACAAAACAAAAAGGGTACGACAAAAAAGTCATGGGTGAAGGTTATAGATCCTATTCGGAAGGATAACTCTACCTTTCCCCGCGTAAAAATATAATGTCCGTCACCTAAGATGACAGTTCGCGATTCATCGGGAATATCTGGATCATCGATCCCTCGGACCCTACAGATATGTCTCCATTGGCCAATATGAATAAAAGTGGCTTGGGCCCCCGAATCTAAGTAAGTAAGGAAGGACCCATGCTCATATTCCACCGGGACAGCTATCTGTCGGGGCTCCGGGGCTGGAGTGGATATTCGGCCAAGGGTTAAGGAGGATTTCTTTACTGCGCGGAAGGCTTTGCCCCTTCTCCAGCCCCCGCGTTTCCTTTACCCGAATGGGAAGTCGGGGGGGGGGGGTTTCCGGACAATCTCGGGTTTGATGTCCCCGTACCTTACAGAGATAACACCAATAACCTCCGGAGGGGGGAGAAGCGGAAGGAGGCTGCGTATTCTTCGAGCCCCTCTGTCCCTTCCGGGCTTTAGCTGTGACCGGAGCCACAATCTTTTGGGGCCCCGAAACTGTGGTCCCTTTACTGAGGGTGTTCCCTTTTGACTCTTCCTTCCGGGCAACCTGTCCCTATCCCTGGGGATCCGTTTCACCACCCCCTCTAATTCATGACAATATTCGCAGAACTGTCTCATAGTGGGCAGGTCCTTAAGAAGTAGGTGGGCATAGATTTGAGGATCGACATTGCGTTTCATTATTTCAATTAGATCCTCCTCCCCATATGGGCTAGTTAGGGATTGGTTAAGTTGTATAATTGTGCTAATGTAAGTATCAACCGATTCACCGGAGAGTTGTTTACGTTGATTAATCTCCCTTTTGGTATTATGCTCCGTGGTACTAGTGAAGAAAGTACTACGGAATTGCCTTTTCACTTCCGTCCACGTGAACAAGGGGGTTAGAACTTTAAGCTGACGAAACCAGATGAGGGCCCTTTCCTGGAATACCAGGGGAATAAGTTCTCGGATATCACCATCCCCCATAGAATAATACGACACGTACTCCGTGAAGGACCGGAGGAATTCCGGGGCATTCTCCCCCTTCCTCCCACTAAAAACCAAATGGAGGGGCGGCTTTGGTCTATTTCCTCTAGCCTGGGTCACCGTAGGAGGTTGTGCATACTGGGGGGTAGTGCCTAAGGGGGCCGGATTATTCCGAAGTTCCCCCCTTACTTCAGACTTTAATTTACTTATATTCTCATTGAGGTGACGAACTCCTTGAAGTAATTTCTGAAGGATTTGAGTTAACCCTAACGTCTCAGAAGAAGGTTCTTCTCCCTCTCCTAGCCAATCTACGTCCTCCCCACCCCAGGGGGCATTTATCCTCTCTTCACCACCTTCCACCATTAGGCCACACGTTTGTCCTAATTACCGACTAGGGTCCTGGCAAGCTCGCCAAATTCTGTAACCGTTCTGTCGAACCCCGTTCAGAATTACCCAGATTAGAATAAGTCAGACCCGACCCTAGTTTAAGTCTTTAAAAAGACAAGTATCTAAATTAAGACAAGGTAGCCTTTCATAATTACCAAAAGGTCCATGTTTATTATGACGCAAAATGAAGTCCAAAATAAAAGATACAACTTAGTTTAATAAATACCGGCTTTAACGCCCCGCACAATCACTACTCGTCGAACTTCCCCTTTTAAGCATCGACCATGACTTTTTATACCGTTGGTAAAAAATATACGTATGCCCTCTTAGCTAAGACGGGCTGAACATATTCCCGGGAAGGAAGTTTTTTAAAGAAAGCTCTCCAAAGTGAGGTGTAAGGAAGCCCTTACAATACATTTTCAAATTTCATGTATATTATGATTTTATAGTTAAAATATTGATTATCAAAATGAAATTTAAGTAATCAGTCCTATTTATAGCTTTACACTTAAGTTTTGAGCTAATTTCAGGTTTAAAAGTGGGGACCTAAACCGTCTTCCTACCTTATATCTATGGACATTTGTGTACAAATCATTAGATTCTAAATTAGTGTCAAAGCCTATATGGTTCCATCAAGTGTTTCCAGATCTCTTTTAACACTCGAAAAATATACAAGTGAGGTCCTTCACTGTCATTTCAACAGATAAGTGGGGTCTTTTAAACACACATTTTCAAATTTCATGTACATTAAATTTTATGGTTAAAAAATTGATTATGAGAATAAAAATTTCATGTATTTTATATTTTTATAGTCAAAATATTGATTATGAGAGAGAAATTTAAGTAATCAGTCCTATTTCTAGCTTAACACTTACGTTTTGAGCTAATTTCAGGTTTACAAGTGGGGACCTAAACCGTCTTCCTACCTTATATCTGGGGACATTTTGTGATTACACACTTTCAAGATCCACAAAGTGACTTCTTTGACAAGTGGGGACTTTCACCTAGCGAGACCTATATCAGAATTTTCAAAGTAATTTGGAATTAAGGTCACCATTTATGCGGTGGAAATATCGTGTGTTTTAAGGTCCCTACATATAAATGTCTTGGGTTCTTTTTCCACAGCGAGTGTTTAATTATATGCTTTACGGCGCTCAACTAATTTTTAAATCCTCTTCTTAATGAACTAAAGTTAATTGGGTCCTCAGATGTCAATCACTCCTTACCGGTCCCCAAGTGTCAATCGTGTGCCCGTAAGGGTGTGTAGGTGTGTCTGTTGTTACACCCATGTGACCGCGTTCGCAGTTTCCAAATCGGAGCAAATGTGTTCGCCATTTCCGAACTGCATTCGTTGTCACGGAAATGGCTCCTCTACTTGAGTTCTTACACCACCATCTTCTGCTCTTTGTCCATCCCACACGGACACCAGTCTGTACTTACTGGCTTCTAATCACCACCATCTTCTGGTCTTCCGTCTATTCCACTTAGACAATAATCTGTCTCATTGGCTTCTAACTCCATTGCCTTCGTTGGTTTAAAGACATTCGCGGCGATCAGCTAGGGTTACGAGAAACGTCTAGCCTCCCTAGGGTGGGTTGTCCACCAAAGGTTTTCGCAATTGCGGTTGTTCTTGCTTTTAACTGTAGTTCAACACACTTATATACTACCTATTTGAGTAAGGCGAAGCAACCGGCGTATGCTTCATTTCAAACGCCAATATTTGTCAAGTCTCTCAAGAATGTTCAATTGTTTTTTATCAAAACGATGTAACGCTCAATAAGGCGAACAACTAACGAAGAAAATATTTAATATAAATTATATTTATTTTAAAATTTAAGATAATCTTGTCTCTCAACTCAAAATTAATACGGATAGAGTTAAAAAGCAGTCTTTGTTTTTGTCTGTGTGTGTCCGTCCTTTGTTACACTAGTGCGTCGCGTTAGCCGTTAGCCTTGTAATGATGTGTTAAGAAATCATACAGAACCTTAATATTCCCTTTTTCCATAATATAAAGTGAATATGTTGAAGTATTTTTCGTAATTACGATGCCTTTAGTAGTTTTGTAACTTGAAAGCTCTGTTTCATTTTGATATTCCAAGGACATTTTTAATATTTATATTTGAAATGGCTGTTTATATATTACTTAAGCTATACTACATCTGTATATAGAATAATCCTTGCTTTAGTTATATCAAGAAGAACGCTAAGGCTTAAACTCTGTCGGTTTAATCAAGTATTATCCGTAATAGGCCTAGTGAACTAAAGAGTAAATAATTGAGGCCCAAGGTGCAGTAAACTATGGGTGTTGATTTTCGTGTCTGTATTGAAGAGACATTAACGGTTCAGAGTGAGCCGAAAGCTAAATACACGTTTAAATAATCAGGTGTAGATATTATAATAGAAGAAAAGATCATGGTGGCAATTAGACCAGTGAAAGGGCTAATGGTAAACGGGTATTAGCTACGGAGTTTTCATTCTTTTTATGGTGCGCAAGACTTTCAGTGCGTCTAGTCACAAATCAGCTTTGGTGTTATTTAACGTTAACACTCATGTTGGCAAACTAAGAATATTGTTGAGGTGAGACGAGACGATAGTGTTTACACTGCAAACCAGTTGTGAATTTAGCTATGATTATATCGGGTAAACTGCTGAAGCGTTGACAATTGGGCCTTTACAAACACATAAAGGTTATATCTCTCCAAAATTTATACACTTCATTTCCTGTTCTTTTCCCCATTGATTCCATGTGTCAAAGATTTTTCTTATTTGATGTAAAATGTCGTCTGCTTTACTGTATATTCGCAATGCTTGGAATACTGCTTCAATAATTCGTAAATCTTTACTTCAAAAAAAGAGAAATAATTCCATATCTAGGTAAATAAGTTTGTAGTAGTAGACCTCTTGACTCGGAGAGGTAAAATTTTGGTTTTTCCAACTTGTTATTATCTGTACTTTGTTTTGAATAGGTGATCACAGTTATTATCAAAAATGAGGGTTACCTAACTTCAACCTACGGGCGTCAAATTATATTACTAATAATTTTGATTATGGTATCAAAAGGAAGGAACATGAACATTAATAGTCAAACCCACATCGAATGGCGGCTTGTTTGAAAGAAAAAAATCAGATGTGGGATTCACTGCAGTAGGCAATTATCAATTATATTAAATAAATGCTTACCTTAAAATGATTTCACTTGGTCTTTAAAAGATGCAAATTATATCAGCAGCGAAAAAAGACGTTTACCAAACTTTGGTCTAGTGGCGTCGATTCGCCAAAACATAAAATCGTGTTGGCCTAATCCTACAAGCGTCCGAAGAAGGGTAACACGCGACACGCCTATTTTATTCCTACTTTATTTAGACTTCGGTGAGATATTACAGTCTCTGGCTTTGAAGTTCAATTTTTTGGGTACTATTCGCAACAAGTTGGAAAACCAAAATAACCTCTCCGAATCGAGACGAGGGGCTATTTACCAAATTAAGGTTTTTCTCGAATAATTAAATAAATATAATTGATATTTATTATATTAATCGTCAGTAATCTACCTTAATTCTAGTTAAGTTTTTTAAGAAAGGTCATTCCTAAAATAATTTTCAACATAGCTATGGATAACGTTTGAATTCTAGCGAACACCTTTTTCACAATTTTTGTAAACTTAGCGTATATAAGGGGTTTGAATCACTGTAAATGATAAAAGAAAAGCCTCAATTTCTTGAACCATTGGTAGAAGCCCTACCATTGTGAGGCTAGACGTTTCTCGTAACCTTACCCCTAACAATAATAATGGTGTAGAAGGCAATATTGATTTCTGTGAACTGCGAACGCTTTTCAGATATTGCGAATACGTTGGCTCTGATTTGTCAACTACGAACGCATTCACAGATAGACTGACAGACAAATACACAGATACGTCCAGTGTAATACCGCTCCGTGACTTCATCGTCACTCGGGGAGGTAAAAATAGGCTTTTATGCCCTAAATATACTATTTTACTCGGTAGGTAGTTTTTTAAGAGTTTCTTCTTAAATAACAATATATATATATATATTATAATACAGTTGTAAGGAATATATATATATATATATATATATATGTATATATATATATATAATACAGTTGTAAGGAATATATATATATATATATATGTATATATATATTTATATAATACAGTTGTAAGGAATATATATATATATATATATATATATTCCTTACAACTGTATTATATATATATATATATATATTCCTTACAACTGTATATATATATATATATATTCCTTACAACTGTATTATATATATATATATATGGCCAACATAATTATGATACGTCTGGCAACCTTCGCTCGTTGTATTAGCCGCAACGTATTATAATAACTAAATTATAGTTTTGCCACAAGATGGAAACTATAAAAAAGCTTTAAGTAGAGCGGGGTTTTATTCGTTACATACCGATGATCTAGTACAGTGCTTCGAATGCAATGGCATTTTATTAGCCTGGAAACCCACCGATAATCCTTACGAAGAACATTTGAAACATTTCCCTAAGTGCAACTTTATCAGAGGTAGGCACACAAAAAACATACCCTTTAGCATCAGGGCCGGATTAACCACTAGGCAAGTTAGGCAATTGCCTAGGGCCCGGATATTTGAGGGGCCCGTAATCAGCTAGTTTTCAAAAATTGAGAAAATGAAAAACCAACAAATATATTCCCCCTTCTTTCACTAAGAAGAAAAAGACGAAAAGAAACTTGAAAATTCAATGGAAATGTATTTTGAGAAGTTGCAATCCTCGGAGAAAGAAGTTTCATTTTGAATTCGTGTAGTTACTGACCGTCATTATGCACTGGAGTTGCATTGTATGATTCCTTGATAAGCTTCATTCAGGGTGGTAGTGATAATTTGAAATATTTAAAATAATTGCTCAGCTCACAAAAGAGATAATTTACAAAAGTAACGAAGAAAGGGGAAAAATACGTAAATGGTTCTTTGCTGAAGGGTTGGACTCGTAATAGTAGCCACATCATACCGTACTTGACAGAAAATTTGAGTGAATAGCCCTCGATGCGCTACCTTAACTGTTTTAAAATGATTACTTCATTTTTTTATTTCTGTTATAATTATAATAGTGTGACACGAACGGAAGCATCCTTTAACAGTGGTTAAATGAAATACCCATAAATGCCCATTAAATGAAGTACAGAAAATGAGAGTGAATAACCCCTCGATGCCCTAACAAAAATAAAAACCCTTAATCCTTACTTCAATAAATTTACTTGCGTTATAATTGTAATATTAGGGCCACAAGCTAGTACTTTCTTTTAAAATTCTTCTCGATTTGTGGAGAATACACGTAACTTCTAATAATAAACATCTCCTTAAGACCATTCTAAATATAACGTCGGAATTTTTAGAAATTCTCCTCGATTTCTTTGGATTTTGAAATAGGGGAGCGGGATTGAAAGCGTGCAAGCCTTGTTGTTGACGGGTGACAAGAAATTTAAAGGGAGTATTAAACCTTCCATTTTAATTACGGTAACACAATAATCCTCTTTTTCACTTTAAATATGTCGAGCAATCGTAAAACACAATCCCAAATGCTTAACCTTACTGGTACAATTAAATAAAATGCTTAAAGTTACTATTATAATCCCATCTCTTAAAATACACGAACGTAATAATCACATAACCAAAATTCTGTCCCATTCACTCTCCCTTAAATGACGAACGAAAAATTCTATACTGCCAAACGCGCTACTCTTTCACGTCTACTGGTACTAGTACTAGTAAGAGGACGAGTACAACAGGGCACGCAAAACTAAGAGACTCATCGTAGATGTACATCATACGATGTGGCTAAAACGATGATAACACACGTGAGTGGACGGGAAGCTTTCAAAATAAAAGCATTTTACGTCTTATGTGACAATCTAATGACAAATACTAAAAAAAACAATCTAAAGCTAACAAGGACACTAATGAAAAGTTCAAACCTATTTTTAACATTAATGCCCCCGATGAATCTTTCTTTGGAGCTTTCGAAGAATTGGCAGAACCGTATTGCAATGATTTAAATTTTGAAGAGATTGAAAACGAACTGCTACATTTCAAGCATTTCGTGAAGAATGAAGAAAGCAAAAACCCAGAATTCTTTGATTCCTTCATTCGTACCAATAATATCATTTCAACTTTTCCAAACTTAGAAATTGTTTTGAGAATTTACTTGTGTTTGCAATGCAAGAGGCGAGAGATCGTTTTCAGCTTTAAAAAGAGTGAAAAACTTAAGAACCACATCAGCCCAGGAAAAATTAAGTTCTTTATCTTTGATATATATTGAAAAGGATTTACTAAAAGACTTCATAGACTATGAACAGATAATTTATAAATTTCTTATGTTGGAAAGAAAGGAATTTAACTATTGAGTTCAAAAAGAAATTTAAATATGCAGTTAAGTGTTAAGTCAATTAAAATATAAAAAGCAGTATGTCTCTTAGATTCTTTAAACTGTGGTCTGTTGGGGGGCTGGGGCCCGGAACTAACGCCTTGCCTAGGGCCCAAAATATTGTAAATCCGGCCCTGTTTAGCATAGATGAAACAGAGACGTACACCAAGTCAATAAATAACAAAATCTAGACCGAGGAAAAAACACCTGAAAAACCCCAAGAAAACAAGGAAGAAATTTATCATACCTTTAAAGTTAAAACTACAGATCTCGAAAGATTAGTCTTGGAACTTTACGTTAGAAAACAACTAAACGCTTTGTATATCAAAGAAAAACTTAATGACTTACGTAAGATTTACAAATAATATTAAAATTTATCATCTTCCTTATGAAGATAGAAGAAATTACTATAGGTTAAATCAAATGCGATTTAAAATGAATATTGAAAAATATTCTTATTATTAAAACCTATACTTTTAAAGAAAATAAATAACTTTTTACTTTATTTATTTTAGTCTTTATAAATTTGTTCCTACAAAAGCATCCTTTGTTATAAGCTTACAAAACTATAATCCTACACAATCAATCAAATATTGACAGGTTGAGAAAAAAGAGGAGAGTACATAAAACCCGGTCAGCGCCTTAACAGTGGCTGGCATCTTGTTTCCCAGGCATATTTATGGAATTACAGAAGATGTAAAATATTTTTTCAATTTGGTCGGTGGCAAAGTAATGACTCAAAAAAATGTTGATAATGATATACAGATGGTCTACAGAACTAGCCATTATCTTCATTAAGTTCCGAATTGAAAAAGGGGGAGGGGTTGCAACAGCTGAAGAAACTCACTATCGACCAAACATCAAAGGTAAACCTAATTCAAGAGCGGAACCTTGCGTTGACAAAGCATAAATTTACCGCCAAGGACACTAAAATATGCCGCACAGAAATCCACCACCGATTCAAATTTCCCGCCAAGATCATCACGACGTGACGTCACCAACTCCCCCCTCCCCCAACCCATTCCTATTTCTAATTTGGTCTATGAGAGTTCTACAAAGGGATTTAAAGTTCCAAGACTAATCTTTCGAGATCTGTAGTTTTAACTTTAAAGGTATGATAAATTTCTCTTCCGTGTTTTCTTGGGGTTTTTCAGGTGTTTTTTCCTCGGTCTTTATTTTGTTATTTATTGACTTGGTGTACGTCTCTGTTTCATCTAAGCTAAAGGATATGTTTTGTTGTGGGCCCACCTCTGATAAAGTTTCCACTTAGGGAAATGTTTCAAATATTCTTCGTAAGGATTATCGGCGGGTTTCCAGGCTAATAAAATGCCGTTGCATTCGAAGCACTGTACTAGATCATCGGTATGTAACGAATAAAACCCCGCTCTGCTTAAAGCTTTTTTAATAGTTTCCATCTTGAGGCCAGGAGTAAAAAGTATGATATCTCTGCAGCTCCGAGTTCATGATGATGAATGAATATGATGATAGAAATATTCGATTTATTTATCACCAATAGTTCCTACCCCTCTCTTTTACCCCAACTGTTCCGACCTCGACCCCAAAAGCCATTACGACACGTATGAACGTGTTTACGTATAAGTTAAAACAGATTGGGATAAATTCTTTGTTAAGAACCAAGTTCGACCCTCTCCTCTCACTTATGTCATATAACACACACCTGGGTGGCCAAAAGGGGATTTTGTAAACTATAGAGTCATTTCACTTCCGAACTCAGGAGAGAAGGTTGATGAAAAGGCTAGTAAGAAATCACGTGTTTCCTCCGATGCACCTTACGTAATATGCAATTCTTGTTTTGTAAAAATGTCCCTTAAAAATGATGTGCTAAATAGAAAACATATGAGACAGTCTAGCCATATTCGTGTATATTTTACTCGGAAA
>JAEQBA010002406.1:37272-63921 GCA_019434445.1 Phalangium opilio | reverse complement strand
AATTCAGACATGAAGCTCTTTCCAAAGTTAATGTATGACAAGTATTGATATCGTTAGTTATAAAAACGGAATAAAGAAGTCGTTTTGAGGTAAATGACCAAAAGATGTTTCCAGCATGACTCTCTGAAATTTGTAGGGCAGTATTTTTTTACCTATCTGGGGGAAGGCTTTCGTGTCTGTTTTGTTTTAACTTCTGCAGTTGCTTATCAATAAAGAGAAATGATTGATGAAATAGGTAAATATTTATGTAGGTGATCCTCAAATATCATTTCGCTCTCCCTTTTTTACCTTAACCCTTTTATATACTTAACCCCTCTTTGTTCGAGTCTAGGGTGTTTATGTTGAGATATGGTGGGTTTTCGCACTAAGAATCGAAGGCATGCATTTTTGGATTAAAGCTACCATTTTTGGACCTTTACATCACTTCCCATCCAAATTTGGACTATTTGTGCAAATTTGGATAGTTTTAGCACCAAGAATCGGAAGCATCCATTTTTGGATTAAAACTACCATTTTTGGACCCTTACATCACTTCCCATCCAAATTTGGACTATTTGTGCAAATTTGGATAGTTTTAGCACCAAGAATCGAAGCAGCATCCATTTTTGGATTAAAACTACCATTTTTGGACCCTTACATCACTTGCCATCCAAATTTGGATTACTTTTTGTGCAAATTTGGACAGTCATTGGACTCATTTTTCTAACAGTGAAGGATACTTTAAACTTGAGGCTACCTCAATATCGTCGTCAACTTATTTTTTGTCTCACTTATTGTTAGAAGGTTACTTTTGATTTTTGAAAATAAAGTTTGCAGGCTCGTAACTCTGGTTCTACCAGAGATACGGGGATGTAAATAATGTGACCTTGACACAAATGTTCGGAATAATTAAAGGTCTTTGCATGTTCCAAGCAAAAAAAAAACTTCGCGCGGTTCCGAACCTGTGGCCTTCCGGGAGTGAGACGGATGCGATAACCGCTACACTAAAGATATGTTATTATTTTTATCGAAAGAACAGGGTCAAGTATTAAGCAATACGTGAACAACAAACCCCTCCATAGAAAATGCATTAGACTATACTTTGCAAGGCCCATAACTCTGTGTCTACTAGAGATACCGGGATGTCCTTAGGATATGTTATAGTCCAATTTGTCATTCATCTAACCATACTAAAAACTTTGGGCTACGACAAACAGGGGCCGAGTACTTAAGCGAAACGTAAAGAAACAACCCCCTCCATAGGAAATGAGTTAGACTATACTTTGCAGGCTCGTAACTCTGTTTCCACTGGAGATACGGGGATGTCCTTTGAGTATGTTATAGTCCAATTTGTCCCCATCTAACCATACTAAAAACATTGAGCTACGACAAACAGGGGCCGAGTAATTAAGCTAAACGTAAACAAACAACCCTCCAAAGGAAATGCATTAGACTATGCTTTGCAGGCCCATAACTCTGTGTTTACTAGAGATACGGGGATGTCCTTAAGATATGTTATAGTCCAAATTGTCGTCCATCTAACCATACTAAAACATTGAGCTACGACAAACAGGGGCCGAGATATTAAGCAAAATGTTCGTCAACTTTGGTATCGTCTCACTTATTTTTATTAATCAAAAATGTCTTGATTAGAATCAAGTCCTAAAAAGTATCGATAAGACTGAGGTTATCACTTGTCTGAAGGATCAGATATTAATTTTTCTTTTTAATTGAAACTTAAAGGCATGCTTAAGAAAAAACAACGTTCCATTACCGTTTTCCGTTGAAATAACTTATTTTACAGGTAATCAATTTCAAAAATTTACTTATCTCGGGTTTTCGGGCACAATTCCATTCCCCAAAACATTGTATCATTACATTAATTACTTTTGAGAGAGTACGTGTATGACATTGAGTTTTAAAAGGTTCCCTCATTTGTGCCCGGTATGCTTCGCAGTGGATACGTTTTAAAACAATGGCGGAAATTAAGTAGGGACAGTTAGATTTTTACTCGTGGTTATGCAAAATGATGTAATGTCTAGTGTACTTCAGTCAACAGTCATACTGTTCATTCTCATAGCTCAGGACATGATTAATGCTGCTCACTATTTCTCTCTCTAGTTTCAAACAATGGTTAGAGACCATTCAGTGCCGCAGGTCGCACATGAATATATTTCAACTACAGTTTACATCAATTCTCCGTGGTCGTACTATTAGACCACTAATTTGTTCAGAACATGTCTCGAAAGTGTGCTTGTTGTAAGTTTTTAAGCAGTGTTGCCAATGTGTGGGTAATTTCCCACATCGTGGGAGATTTAGGTTTGGTTTTAGGCTCTGTGGGGAAAAGTAATATTTTTCCGAAATCAATCAAATGTCGGAATTTTCCTGTTCAAGGGTTAATAGTGCAAAATTTTCAAAAATGCACTAATTTTAACTGCACAGTTAAAATTAGTGCATTTTCGAAAATTTTATCCGGTTTAATAATTTCAAGCGACATTTTGAAATAAATTCGGTGATTTTAAGTTTGGCACTGAAAAAAAGAAAGCATATTTTGAGAATTTTAAAGCTTTATAGCATTTGTACATATTGTCAAAGCCATGCGGAGTGATATTCCATATTAAACTTAGTATGATAAAATAGTCCAGATAAATATGACTGTAAAAAAGGGGGTGTGGGAAATGCGGCAAATTTTTAAAATGGAAGTGGGAACATCCACTTTCTAACATTAGCAACACTGATTTGAAGGTTTTGGTCATGGCTAAACAGACCGCTCATTCAGTTTTTTATTGTTTTAAAGCTTATTTTGACACGTTATCTCTCAAAAGTAATTAATGTAATGATAAAATGTTTTGGGGAATGGAATTGTGCCCGAAAACCCGAGATAAGTAAATTTTTGAAATTGATTACCTGTAAAATAATTTATTTCAACGGAAAACGGTAATGGAACGTTGTTTTTTTCTTAAGCATGCCTTTAAGTTTCAATTAAAAAGAAAAATTAATATCTGATCCTTCAGACAAGTGATAACCTCAGTCTTATCGATACTTTTTAGGACTTGATTCTAATCAAGACATTTTTGATTAATATCTGCTCCTTCAGTCTTCATTTTAATTAAGATTGTTAAGAAACTGTTTTACATTTTCAAAATCTACACTAAGCAGAAACATATAAAAAGGGGACCGTAACTTTAGCTCAATCAGTCATTTATTTATAATGATACTCCAAAAAATAAAAACGTAACTCATTGAAAGTTTGTATTCTTATTGTAATTAACATAATACAATTTTTTACAACCCTTTATTGAAACGCGAGGCGCTCCCCTAAAAATTCCACAAATAGGACCAAATTGACAGTTTTACACAATTTTTTAAAACGCTGATTTATGTCTGTTTAAAGGGGCTGACCGACCCCCTCTCCTTTTTTACCCACCCGCTATGCTAAGATCTATGAGGAAGATCGTCGTTTGTCCCACGGTCCGGACAGCCCCTTTAACCTTTAGCTCAAACTTTTCATAAGCCCAATATGAAATTCGGATATCCTTAAAACTTCTCAAAGACGATCCGAGATTATCAATTTCGAACTTTTTTTGTAGCATTAACTAACGTCTGTTTGATATTAAGCTTATAAACCTTAAACACAAAATAGTCAGGGCAATGCCGGCTCAGTTTATAAGGGCTACCCTAAAAGTCCACAAAGGTGATCCAAGATTGTTAATAAATACGCCTAAAAAGTGCCCTCTTCAAAATATGTAGCCGGGGAAAAGAGAGCGTGATCGAGTGGGCTATGCTAGTGGGTATTTTGGTAGTAAGTAACGGGGGTTGGGACTCCAGGCATAGCCCGCTCCATCACGCACTCGACAACGCAAAGCAACTCGCGCCAGCGTGGGAAATAAGGCGGTAACAAAGGGCAAATGACGAGTTTAAAAATTGCCTGGTACAGTTCAAAAATTAAATCGGAGGGGGGTCAGTGGTCCACGAGACTACTAAAAAATTCAAGGGTAACCAGAGTCCACACATTAAAATTCTAATATTTTAATTATCCCCTTCCTTAGCTTAGCAGACGACGTGCTCTGGCCAATTGTCACGGACCAGTTTATTTATTCCAAGTCAGGAGGGTCTCAGGCCTAATGTCCAGTTTAAAAAAATCCTTATTTCCCACCCTGACTCGCGCTATAGCGCAAGCAGCTTGCGACGTGTTGCGCGTGATCGAGTAGGCTATGGTCCGGTCAAAAGAAATCTTCAGTTCAGCGTTGCAAATAAGGCGGTGGCACAGGGAAAATGACCAGTTTAAAAATTAAATCGGAGGGGAGCAGTGGACCACAGGACCACTAAGGAAATTCTAGGGTAACCAGGGTCCAGACATTCTCTCAACTATTTTAATTACCCACTTCTTTAGTTTAGCAAACGCCGCGCCCTGGTCAATGGTCATGGACCAGTTCATTTATTCCTGGGCAGGGGGGTCGCTGGCCCAATGTCTAGTTTTAAAAAAATCCCTATTTCCCACCCTGCTTCAGTTGGGAGTCTGACTCCTGGAGCTCCTAAAGTACAGAGATGCATATGACAAGGATTCATTTCTCATAAGCGAGAATGGCCAACTCTGTTGTGTTAGAGTCAGCCTGGCAGCCTGGTATTTTTTTGCTTCTAAAGTTCTAAGTCAGCTGGGTTTTCACCTTTAAAAGTTAATACAGCCCTTTAAAAATGTTATTAAATGAATGAATCTATACGGTTGCAGTTATGTCGAAATGAGAGCAATTAAATATGTGTCTTTGATATTTAGCTCTGATAATTTCAGAAAATTAATAAAAAGTAGTGTTATGTATTTAACCAGAATTTATTTTATTGAAATTTATTAATAATTATTTAATTAAAAAAATTGTAATACTATTTTATGTTTTAAATTTTACAAATAAAATTCAAAACAGTAAACATAGGGCAAAGGTTATATTGTAATATAAATAGCCAGTGGGATTGATTTTAGCTATATCGCAATTAGAGCTCGACATTTTCTATCCATTATCCACAAATTAGTAATTAATTTGAATGAAAATAGGTGGATATCTTTTATTAATTGGGAAATAATGCACACATTTTACATTTAAATTTTAGAAGTTAATTTATTATTTACTTTTTGTATGTAATATTCAGCATTAATTTGACTAAGACAATTAACTAATTACCTACGAGGAATTAACTAGTATATATGTTTAAAATTATAATTTAATCGTTTCAAAACTAATATGGTTTTGAACCGGTTTTAATAATTTAGTTATTAAAATTTGTGATTATCGATTGGTCAATATTGAAAATTAACCAATGGTGGAACTAATTTTTTTAAACTCAATGAAACTGAAATATCAATGAATCATCTACTGAAAGAGGTATCAACCTATTATTTTTTTTTTCAAAAGAAGGTAAATAAGGATTAGATGGCTTGCTGCTTCAAACAAGATTTTTAACCATGAATAGAATATTTTGTTAATTTTAGTCAAATTTAGATATTCGGTAATCGAGTTGATATGAATAAAGCCCTTTTTGCTCATGTCTATTTTAAACTTTAATCACAGATTTCGATTACCATTTCACAAGCATAATAAACACTACTGAAGGGCGCAAATCTATCTGCAATCGGTAATGGTGACCAATATAGCAATTTGCCCAATTAATCAGTTAGAACTTCATTTGCACATTTCTATTCGTTAATTTGAAATGTTGCGAGAAATTTGAATGGAATATAAGTAGATATCTCTATCAGAAGATAATTTTTGATGTTGATATGTAAGATTCATTGAGTTAAAAAAATTGGTATTGGTATTTCAAGTAAGCTTAGATATCAACATCGGTGAATTTACGATATGGGCTTATGATGTTAGTCTGTTTATAAGATTAAGTCGTTACTTTAAGTGTCACTAGACAGTATCTACCTCCAAAATCGAGAGTTAGTAACTTTATAACCATCTCCTAGTCAGAGGATATCCGAGGGTCAATTTCTTATATCATTGACTGACGAAGGCTAAGCTTAGTCAACTTTTGGCAAGGCCTAATACCGTTTTTGCATGACTGTCGCCGTCATATTCCTTTTAAAGCATAGATCATTAGATCATATAGTATCCACCCTTGATTTTCATTACGCAACACACGTTGGATTCGTAAACCTCGACGTGCACCACGATTAGAAGCATTAAAATGCAAAAACAACACACTGACCGCATACATTTTTGGTAAATAACAGACTCAAACAGAGTCACTACAGCTGTTTTCAGGGATGAACGAGCGACCGAGAGGGCTTTAAAGAAAAAGCCTCCGGCGGCCGGTCTCTTAAAGGGGGTAGTTTCGAGGGAACGAAATTCAAATGCAAGGCGCGTCCCTTCAACAAAAAACATTGAATTCGTTAATACGGACGTTTTAGGCAATTATAATATTGAAATTTTATACAATTAAGTAATATTTAAGAAAACTAAGCACTACTTTCAAAGTCTAAACTTTAAAAACACGACGATACGAGAAGGCGAAGTAACAACAAGAGGTAAACATTTTTATAAATGGCAAAAATTAAAGGAAAGCCAAGGCTTAGCGCAATTTCACCGCCTTAAAGAAAGTGCCAAGTTTAGAAATAGATTGTGGGACAATAAAAAGGTGGAAAATTATGAAATTTGGCTTATATTAAAGCTTGAAACCTACTTTATATTATATTTAAAATCCATCCATGAGCAAATCCTCAAAAAATATGAAAATGGCAACGAAAAAGGACCCACTCTCAAATTTTTTTCCCTTAAAAAAATGGCGGCCACAAACGGGGTAATTTGTCACGGCGGCAATATTAAAGCAGTCTTATCTCACTATCGATAGGCCATTTCAACCAAAAGGAATTAAGAAAAAACAATCGGATTATTATGACGCAACTATACGTAAAAAAAGGCCAATATTGGTCTCGCTGATATTTACCAATAAAACAGCGTATCCATGCTAAAATATCGCAGATTGGGGTAGTTTTTAAAATTTAAAATTAAACATACTTAAAATTAATTTTTCTCAAAAACCTTAAAAATGGTCCTAGAAAAAGGTTTAAATTTTGATATAAAACCGTTCCCAAACGTAACAAACGAATATTTCATTTCAAAAGGGTTGCGACAAAATGGCTAAATTTGAAAAAAACTCCATGTTATTTCTATGGGAAAATTTAACTTTTTCACCAAAAGGGCTGAATCATTTTATGCAAATGAAAACCACCCTTAGCAACTTTATTTTTTATAAAATAAACTAATGAGTGGATCTTTTTGAAATTTTAACCACATATTGAGGGCCCGAATTGTAGTTCTGTGGAATTTTTTCAAAGCAGTTAATACGATACAAAAAAAGTTATAACCAATCAAAAAACCATCCTTATACATTAAAGTCGGTATGAGGTCTTATCTAAGAGAGCTATCGCTCTCCTAGAATTATGTTACTTATGATTTTTGCACTAAACTTTGGAGGCTCATAACTCTTGTTCTACAAGAGATACTGGGATCTCCTTTGGATATGTTATAGTACTCTTTGCTCCCCATACAAGGATACTTTAAACTTGAGGCTACCTCAATATCGTCGTCAACTTATTTTTTGTCTCACTTATTGTTAGAAGGTTACTTTTGATTTTTGAAAATAAAGTTTGCAGGCTCGTAACTCTGGTTCTACCAGAGATACGGGGATGTAAATAATGTGACCTTGACACAAATGTTCGGATAATTATAAAGGTCTTTGCATGTTCCAAGCAAAAAAAAAACTTCGCGGTTTCGAACCTGTGGCCTTCCGGGAGTGAGGCGGATGCGATAACCGCTACACTAAAGATATGTTATTATTTTTAATCGAAAGAACAGGTTCAAGTAATTAAGCAATACATGAACAAACAAACCCCTCCATAGAAAATGCATTAGACTATACTTTGCAGGCTCGTAACTCTGTTTCTACTGTAGATACGGCGAGGTCCTTTGAGTATGTTATATTCCAATTTGTCCCCCATCTAACCATACTAAAAACATTGAGCTACGACAAACAGGGGCCGAGTAATTAAGCTAAACGTAAACAAACAACCTGTTCATAGGAAATGCATTAGACTATACTTTGCAGGCCCATAACTCTTTCTCTATTAGAGATACGGGGATGTCCTTAGGATATGATATAGTCCAAATTGTCCCCCATCTAACCATACCAAAAACTTTGGGCTACGACAAACAGGGGCCGAGTAATTAAGCTAAACGTAAACAAACAACCCCTCCATAGGAAATGCATTAGACTATACTTTGCAGGCTCGTAACTCTGTTTCTACTGGAGATACGGGGATGTCCTTTGAGTATGTTATAGTCCAATTTGTCCCCCATCTAACCATACTAAAAACATTGAGCTACGACAAACAGTAGTCGAGTAATTAAGCTAATCGTAAACAAACAAACCCCTCCATAGGAAATGCATTAGACTATACTTTGCAGGCCCATAACTCTGTGTCTACTAGAGATACGGGGATGTCCTTAGGATATGTTATAGTCCAAATTGTCCCCCATCTAACCATACTAAAAACTTTGGGCTACGACAAACAGGGGCCGAGTACTTAAGCAAAACGTAACGAAACAAACCCCCTCCATAGGAAATGCATTAGACTATACTTTGCAGGCTCGTAACTCTGTTTCTACTGGAGATACGGGGAAGTCCTTTGAGTATGTTATAGTCCAATTTGTCCCCCATCTAACCATACCAAAAATATTGAGCTACGACAAACAGGGGCCGAGTAATTAAGCTAAACGTAAACAAACAACCCGTCCATAGGAAATGCATTAGACTATATTTTGCAGGCCCATAACTCTGTGTCTACTAGAGATACGGGGATGTCCTTAGGATATGTTATAGTCCAAATTGTCCCCCATCTAACCATACTAAAAACATTGAGCTACGACAAACAAGGGCCGAGATATTAAGCAAAATGTTCGTCAACTTTGGTATCGTCTCACTTATTTTAGTTATGTTACTTATGATTTTTGCACTAAACTTTGGAGGCTCATAACTCTTGTTCTACAAGAGATACTGGGATCTCCTTTGGAAATGTTATAGTACTCTTTGCTCCCCATACAAGGATACTTTAAACTTGAGGCTACCTCAATATCGTCGTCAACTTATTTTTTGTCTCACTTATTGTTAGAAGGTTACTTTTGATTTTTGAAAATAAACTTTGCAGGCTCTAACTCTGGTTCTACCAGAGATACGGGGATGTAAATAATGTGACCTTGACACAAATGTTCGGATAATTATAAAGGTCTTTGCATGTTCAAAGCAAAAAAAAAAACCTCGCGGTTTCGAACGTGTGGCCTTCCGGGAGTGAGGCGGATGCGATAACCGCTACACTAAAGATATGTTATTATTTTTAATCGAAAGAACAGGGTCAAGTAATAAAGCAATACGTGAACAAACAAATCCCTCCATAGAAAATGCATAAGACTATAGTTTGCAGGCTCGTAACTCTGTTTCTACTGGAGATACGGGGATGTCCTTTGAGTATTTTATAGTCCAATTTGTCCCCCATCTAACCATACTAAAAACATTGAGCTACGACAAACAGGGGCCGAGTAATTAAGCTAAACGTAAACAAACAACCCGTCCATAGGAAATGCATTAGACTATACTTTGCAGGCCCATAACTCTGTGTCTACAAGAGATACGGGGATGTCCTTAGGATATGATATAGTCCAAATTGTACCCCATCTAACCATACTAAAAACATTGAGCTACGACAAACAGGGGCCGAGATATTAAGCAAAATGTTCGTCAACTTTGGTATCGTCTCACTTATTTTAGTTATCTTACTTATGATTTTTGCACTAAACTTTGGAGGCTCATAACTCTTGTTCTACAAGAGATACTGGGATCTCCTTTGGAAATGTTATAGTACTCTTTGCTCCCCATACAAGGATACTTTAAACTTGAGGCTACCTCAATATCGTCGTCAACTTATTTTTTGTCTCACTTATTGTTAGAAGGTTACTTTTGATTTTTGAAAATAAACTTTGCAGGCTCTAACTCTGGTTCTACCAGAGATACGGGGATGTAAATAATGTGACCTTGACACAAATGTTCGGATAATTATAAAGGTCTTTGCATGTTCAAAGCAAAAAAAAAAACCTCGCGGTTTCGAACGTGTGGCCTTCCGGGAGTGAGGCGGATGCGATAACCGCTACACTAAAGATATGTTATTATTTTTAATCGAAAGAACAGGGTCAAGTAATTAAGCAATACGTGAACAAACAAATCCCTCCATAGAAAATGCATAAGACTATAGTTTGCAGGCTCGTAACTCTGTTTCTACTGGAGATACGGGGATGTCCTTTGAGTATTTTATAGTCCAATTGTCCCCCATCTAACCATACTAAAAACATTGAGCTACGACAAACAGGGGCCGAGTAATTAAGCTAAACGTAAACAAACAACCCGTCCATAGGAAATGCATTAGACTATACTTTGCAGGCCCATAACTCTGTGTCTACAAGAGATACGGGGATGTCCTTAGGATATGATATAGTCCAAATTGTCCCCCATCTAACCATACTAAAAACATTGAGCTACGACAAACAGGGGCCGAGATATTAAGCAAAATGTTCGTCAACTTTGGTATCGTCTCACTTATTTTTATTATGTTACTTATGATTTTTGCACTAAACTTTGGAGGCTCATAACTTTTGTTCTACAAGAGATACTGGGATCTCCTTTGGATATGTTATAGTACTCTTTGATCCCCATACAAGGATACTTTAAACTTGAGGCTACCTCAATATCGTCGTCAACTTATTTTTTGTCTCACTTATTGTTAGAAGGTTACTTTTGATTTTTGAAAATAAAGTTTGCAGGCTCGTAACTCTGGTTCTACCAGAGATACGGGGATGTAAATAATGTGACCTTGACACAAATGTTCGGATAATTATAAAGGTCTTTGCATGTTCCAAGCAAAAAAAAAAAACCTCGCGGTTTCGAACGTGTGGCCTTCCGGGAGTGAGGCGGATGCGATAACCGCTACACTAAAGATATGTTATTATTTTTAATCGAAAGAACAGGGTCAAGTAATTAAGCAATACGTGAACAAACAAATCCCTCCATAGAAAATGCATAAGACTATAGTTTGCAGGCTCGTAACTCTGTTTCTACTGGAGATACGGGGATGTCCTTTGAGTATTTTATAGTCCAATTTGTCCCCCATCTAACCATACTAAAAACATTGAGCTACGACAAACAGGGGCCGAGTAATTAAGCTAAACGTAAACAAACAACCCGTCCATAGGAAATGCATTAGACTATACTTTGCAGGCCCATAACTCTGTGTCTACAAGAGATACGGGGATGTCCTTAGGATATGATATAGTCCAAATTGTCCCCCATCTAACCATACTAAAAACATTGAGCTACGACAAACAGGGGCCGAGATATTAAGCAAAATGTTCGTCAACTTTGGTATCGTCTCACTTATTTTTATTATGTTACTTATGATTTTTGCACTAAACTTTGGAGGCTCATAACTTTTGTTCTACAAGAGATACTGGGATCTCCTTTGGATATGTTATAGTACTCTTTGATCCCCATACAAGGATACTTTAAACTTGAGGCTACCTCAATATCGTCGTCAACTTATTTTTTGTCTCACTTATTGTTAGAAGGTTACTTTTGATTTTTGAAAATAAAGTTTGCAGGCTCGTAACTCTGGTTCTACCAGAGATACGGGGATGTAAATAATGTGACCTTGACACAAATGTTCGGATAATTATAAAGGTCTTTGCATGTTCCAAGCAAAAAAAAAAACCTCGCGGTTTCGAACGTGTGGCCTTCCGGGAGTGAGGCGGATGCGATAACCGCTACACTAAAGATATGTTATTATTTTTAATCGAAAGAACAGGGTCAAGTAATTAAGCAATACGTGAACAAACAAATCCCTCCATAGAAAATGCATAAGACTATAGTTTGCAGGCTCGTAACTCTGTTTCTACTGGAGATACGGGGATGTCCTTTGAGTATTTTATAGTCCAATTTGTCCCCCATCTAACCATACTAAAAACATTGAGCTACGACAAACAGGGGCCGAGTAATTAAGCTAAACGTAAACAAACAACCCGTCCATAGGAAATGCATTAGACTATACTTTGCAGGCCCATAACTCTGTGTCTACAAGAGATACGGGGATGTCCTTAGGATATGATATAGTCCAAATTGTCCCCCATCTAACCATACTAAAAACATTGAGCTACGACAAACAGGGGCCGAGATATTAAGCAAAATGTTCGTCAACTTTGGTATCGTCTCACTTATTTTTATTATGTTACTTATGATTTTTGCACTAAACTTTGGAGGCTCATAACTTTTGTTCTACAAGAGATACTGGGATCTCCTTTGGATATGTTATAGTACTCTTTGATCCCCATACAAGGATACTTTAAACTTGAGGCTACCTCAATATCGTCGTCAACTTACTTTTTGTCTCACTTATTGTTAGAAGGTTACTTTTGATTTTTGAAAATATACTTTGCAGGCTCGTAACTCTGTTTCTACTGGAGATACGGGGATGTCCTTTGAGTATGTTATAGACCAATTTGTCCCCCATCTAACCATACTAAAAACATTGAGCTACGACAAACAGGGGCCGAGTAATTAAGCTAAACGTAAACAAACAACCCGTCCATAGGAAATGCATTAGACTATACTTTGCAGGCCCATAACTCTGTGTCTATTAGAGATACGGGGATGTCCTTAGGATATGATATAGTCCAAATTGTCCCCCATCTAACCATACTAAAAACTTTGGGCTACGACAAACAGGGGCCGAGTAATTAAGCTAAACGTAAACAAACAACCCCTCCATAGGAAATGCATTAGACTATAATTTGCAGGCTCGTAACTCTGTCTCTACTGGAGATACGGGGATGTCCTTTGAGTATGTTATAGTCCAATTTGTCCCCCATCTAACCATACTAAAAACATTGAGCTACGACAAACAGTAGTCGAGTAATTAAGCTAATCGTAAACAAACAAACCCCTCCATAGGAAATGCATTAGACTATACTTTGCAGGCCCATAACTCTGTGTCTACTAGAGATACGGGGATGTCCTTAGGATATGTTATAGTCCAAATTGTCCCCCATCTAACCATACTAAAAACTTTGGGCTACGACAAACAGGGGCCGAGTACTTAAGCAAAACGTAACGAAACAAACCCCCTCCATAGGAAATGCATTAGACTATACTTTGCAGGCTCGTAACTCTGTTTCTACTGGAGATACGGGGATGTCCTTTGAGTATGTTATAGTCCAATTTGTCCCCCATCTAAACATACTAAAAACATTGAGCTACGACAAACAGGGGCCGAGTAATTAAGCTAAACGTAAACAAACAACCCGTCCATAGGAAATGCATTAGACTATATTTTGCAGGCCCATAACTCTGTGTCTACTAGAGATACGGGGATGTCCTTAGGATATGATATAGTCCAAATTGTCCCCCATCTAACCATTTTAAAAACATTGAGCTACGACAAACAGGGGCCGAGATATTAAGCAAAATGTTCGTCAACTTTGGTATCGTCTCACTTATTTTTATTATGTTACTTATGATTTTTGCACTAAACTTTGGAGGCTCATAACTCTTGTTCTACAAGAGATACTGGGATCTCCTTTGGATATGTTATAGTACTCTTTGCTCCCCATACAAGGATACTTTAAACTTGAGGCTACCTCAATATCGTCGTCAACTTATTTTTTGTCTCACTTATTGTTAGAAGGTTACTTTTGATTTTTGAAAATAAAGTTTGCAGGCTCGTAACTCTGGTTCTACCAGAGATACGGGGATGTAAATAATGTGACCTTGACACAAATGTTCGGATAATTATAAAGGTCTTTGCATGTTCCAAGCAAAAAAAAAACTTCGCGGTTTCGAACCTGTGGCCTTCCGGGAGTGAGGCGGATGCGATAACCGCTACACTAAAGATATGTTATTATTTTTAATCGAAAGAACAGGTTCAAGTAATTAAGCAATACATGAACAAACAAACCCCTCCATAGAAAATGCATTAGACTATACTTTGCAGGCTCGTAACTCTGTTTCTACTGTAGATACGGCGAGGTCCTTTGAGTATGTTATATTCCAATTTGTCCCCCATCTAACCATACTAAAAACATTGAGCTACGACAAACAGGGGCCGAGTAATTAAGCTAAACGTAAACAAACAACCCGTTCATAGGAAATGCATTAGACTATACTTTGCAGGCCCATAACTCTGTGTCTATTAGAGATACGGGGATGTCCTTAGGATATGATATAGTCCAAATTGTCCCCCATCTAACCATAATAAAAACTTTGGGCTACGACAAACAGGGGCCGAGTAATTAAGCTAAACGTAAACAAACAACCCCTCCATAGGAAATGCATTAGACTATACTTTGCAGGCTCGTAACTCTGTTTCTACTGGAGATACGGGGATGTCCTTTGAGTATGTTATAGTCCAATTTGTCCCCCATCTAACCATACTAAAAACATTGAGCTACGACAAACAGTAGTCGAGTAATTAAGCTAATCGTAAACAAACAAACCCCTCCATAGGAAATGCATTAGACTATACTTTGCAGGCCCATAACTCTGTGTCTACTAGAGATACGGGGATGTCCTTAGGATATATTATAGTCCAAATTGTCCCCCATCTAACCATACTAAAAACTTTGGGCTACGACAAACAGGGGCCGAGTACTTAAGCAAAACGTAACGAAACAAACCCCCTCCATAGGAAATGCATTAGACTATACTTTGCAGGCTCGTAACTCTGTTTCTACTGGAGATACGGGGAAGTCCTTTGAGTATGTTATAGTCCAATTTGTCCCCATCTAACCATACTAAAAACATTGAGCTACGACAAACAGGGGCCGAGTAATTAAGCTAAACGTAAACAAACAACCCGTCCAAAGGAAATGCATTAGACTATGCTTTGCAGGCCCATAACTCTGTGTTTACTAGAGATACGGGGATGTCCTTAGGATATGTTATAGTTCAAATTGTCCCCCATCTAACCATACTAAAAACATTGAGCTACGACAAACAAGGGCCGAGATATTAAGCAAAATGTTCGTCAACTTTGGTATCGTCTCACTTATTTTTATTATGTTACTTATGATTTTTGCACTAAACTTTGGAGGCTCATAACTCTTGTTCTACTAGAGATACTGGGATCTCCTTTGGAAATGTTATAGTACTCTTTGCTCCCCATACAAGGATACTTTAAACTTGAGGCTACCTCAATATCGTCGTCAACTTACTTTTTGTCTCACTTATTGTTAGAAGGTTACTTTTCACTTTTGAAAATATACTTTGCAGGCTCGTAACTCTGTTTCTACTGGAGATACGGGGATGTCCTTAGAGTATGTTATAGACCAATTTGTCCCCCATCTAGCCACACTAAGAATTAGGGCTACGACAAACAGTAGTCGAGTAATTAAGCTAATCGTAAACAAACAAACCCCTCCATAGGAAATACATTAGACTAAATTCTGGAGGCTCGTAACTCTGGTTCTACCAGAGATACGGGGAAGTAAATAATGTGACCTTGACACAAATGTTCGGATAATTATAAAGGTCTTTGCATGTTCCAAGCAAAAAAAAAACTTCGCGGTTTCGAACCTGTGGCCTTCCGGGAGTGAGGCGGATGCGATAACCGCTACACTAAAGATATGTTATTATTTTTAATCGAAAGAACAGGGTCAAGTAATTAAGCAATACGTGAACAAACAAACCCCTCCATAGAAAATGCATTAGACTATACTTTGCAGGCCCATAACTCTGTGTCTACTAGAGATACCGGGATGTCCTTAGGATATGTTATAGTCCAATTTGTCCTTCATCTAAATATACTAAAAACTTTGGGCTACGACAAACAGGGGCCGAGTACTTAAGCAAAACGTAAAGAAACAAACCCCCTCCATAGGAAATGAGTTAGACTATACTTTGCAGGCTCGTAACTCTGTTTCTACTGGAGATACAGGGATGTCCTTTGAGTATTTTATAGTCCAATTTGTCCCCCATCTAACCATACTAAAAACATTGAGCTACGACAAACAGGGGCCGAGTAATTAAGCTAAACGTAAACAAACAACCCGTCCAAAGGAAATGCATTAGACTATGCTTTGCAGGCCCATAACTCTGTGTTTACTAGAGATACGGGGATGTCCTTAAGATATGTTATAGTCCAAATTGTCGTCCATCTAACCATACTAAAAACATTGAGCTACGACAAACAGGGGCCGAGATATTAAGCAAAATGTTCGTCAACTTTGGTATCGTCTCACTTATTTTTATTATGTTACTTATGATTTTTGCACTAAACTTTGGAGGCTCATAACTCTTGTTCTACAAGAGATACTGGGATCTCCTTTGGATATGTTATAGTACTCTTTGCTCCCCATACAAGGATACTTTAAACTTGAGGCTACCTCAATATCGTCGTCAACTTATTTTTTGTCTCACTTATTGTTAGAAGGTTACTTTTGATTTTTGAAAATAAAGTTTGCAGGCTCGTAACTCTGGTTCTACCAGAGATACGGGGATGTAAATAATGTGACCTTGACACAAATGTTCGGATAATTATAAAGGTCTTTGCATGTTCCAAGCAAAAAAAAAAACTTCGCGGTTTCGAACCTGTGGCCTTCCGGGAGTGAGGCGGATGCGATAACCGCTACACTAAAGATATGTTATTATTTTTAATCGAAAGAACAGGTTCAAGTAATTAAGCAATACATGAACAAACAAACCCCTCCATAGAAAATGCATTAGACTATACTTTGCAGGCTCGTAACTCTGTTTCTACTGTAGATACGGCGAGGTCCTTTGAGTATGTTATATTCCAATTTGTCCCCCATCTAACCATACTAAAAACATTGAGCTACGACAAACAGGGGCCGAGTAATTAAGCTAAACGTAAACAAACAACCCGTTCATAGGAAATGCATTAGACTATACTTTGCAGGCCCATAACTCTGTGTCTATTAGAGATACGGGGATGTCCTTAGGATATGATATAGTCCAAATTGTCCCCCATCTAACCATAATAAAAACTTTGGGCTACGACAAACAGGGGCCGAGTAATTAAGCTAAACGTAAACAAACAACCCCTCCATAGGAAATGCATTAGACTATACTTTGCAGGCTCGTAACTCTGTTTCTACTGGAGATACGGGGATGTCCTTTGAGTATGTTATAGTCCAATTTGTCCCCCATCTAACCATACTAAAAACATTGAGCTACGACAAACAGTAGTCGAGTAATTAAGCTAATCGTAAACAAACAAACCCCTCCATAGGAAATGCATTAGACTATACTTTGCAGGCCCATAACTCTGTGTCTACTAGAGATACGGGGATGTCCTTAGGATATATTATAGTCCAAATTGTCCCCCATCTAACCATACTAAAAACTTTGGGCTACGACAAACAGGGGCCGAGTACTTAAGCAAAACGTAACGAAACAAACCCCCTCCATAGGAAATGCATTAGACTATACTTTGCAGGCTCGTAACTCTGTTTCTACTGGAGATACGGGGAAGTCCTTTGAGTATGTTATAGTCCAATTTGTCCCCATCTAACCATACTAAAAACATTGAGCTACGACAAACAGGGGCCGAGTAATTAAGCTAAACGTAAACAAACAACCCGTCCAAAGGAAATGCATTAGACTATGCTTTGCAGGCCCATAACTCTGTGTTTACTAGAGATACGGGGATGTCCTTAGGATATGTTATAGTTCAAATTGTCCCCCATCTAACCATACTAAAAACATTGAGCTACGACAAACAAGGGCCGAGATATTAAGCAAAATGTTCGTCAACTTTGGTATCGTCTCACTTATTTTTATTATGTTACTTATGATTTTTGCACTAAACTTTGGAGGCTCATAACTCTTGTTCTACTAGAGATACTGGGATCTCCTTTGGAAATGTTATAGTACTCTTTGCTCCCCATACAAGGATACTTTAAACTTGAGGCTACCTCAATATCGTCGTCAACTTATTTTTTGTCTCACTTATTGTTAGAAGGTTACTTTTGATTTTTGAAAATAAAGTTTGCAGGCTCGTAACTCTGGTTCTACCAGAGATACGGGGATGTAAATAATGTGACCTTGACACAAATGTTCGGATAAATATAAAGGTCTTTGCATGTTCCAAGCAAAAAAAAAACTTCGCGGTTTCGAACCTGTGGCCTTCCGGGAGTGAGGCGGATGCGATAACCGTTACACTAAAGATATGTTATTATTTTTAATCGAAAGAACAGGGTCAAGTAATTAAGCAATACGTGAACAAAGAAACCCCTCCATAGAAAATACATTAGACTATACTTTGCAGGCCCATAACTCTGTGTCTACTAGAGATACCGGGATGTCCTTAGGATATGTTATAGTCCAATTTGTCCATCATCTAAATATACTAAAAACTTTGGGCTACGACAAACAGGGGCCGAGTACTTAAGCAAAACGTAAAGAAACAAACCCCCTCCATAGGAAATGAGTTAGACTATACTTTGCAGGCTCGTAACTCTGTTTTTACTGGAGATACGGGGATGTCCTTTGAGTATGTTATAGTCCAATTTGTCCCCATCTAACCATACTAAAAACATTGAGCTACGACAAACAGGGGCCGAGTAATTAAGCTAAACGTAAACAAACAACCCGTCCAAAGGAAATGCATTAGACTATGCTTTGCAGGCCCATAACTCTGTGTTTACTAGAGATACGGGGATGTCCTTAGGATATGTTATAGTCCAAATTGTCCCCCATCTAACCATACTAAAAACATTGAGCTACGACAAACAAGGGCCGAGATATTAAGCAAAATGTTCGTCAACTTTGGTATCGTCTCACTTATTTTAGTTATGTTACTTATGATTTTTGCACTAAACTTTGGAGGATCATAACTCTTGTTCTACAAGAGATACTGGGATCTCCTTTGGAAATGTTATAGTACTCTTTGCTCCCCATACAAGGATACTTTAAACTTGAGGCTACCTCAATATCGTCGTCAACTTATTTTTTGTCTCACTTATTGTTAGAAGGTTACTTTTGATTTTTGAAAATAAACTTTGCAGGCTCGTAACTCTGGTTCTACCAGAGATACGGGGATGTAAATAATGTGACCTTGACACAAAAGTTCGGATAATTATAAAGGTCTTTGCATGTTCCAAGCAAAAAAAAAAGCTTCGCGGTTTCGAACCTGTGGCCTTCCGGGAGTGAAGCGGATGCGATAACCGCTACACTAAAGATATGTTATTATTTTTAATCGAAAGAACAGGGTCAAGTAATTAAGCAATACGTGAACAAACAAACCCCTCCATAGAAAATGCATTAGACTATACTTTGCAAGGCCCATAACTCTGTGTCTACTAGAGATACCGGGATGTCCTTAGGATATGTTACCTGACGACCATGTAATTTTTGGGCTTCCGTGGCGCAATGGTTAGCACGTTCGGCTGTTAACCAATAGGTTGGTGGTTCGAGCCCATCCGGGAGCCGTGTTGTGAGGTCTCAGATGTGACGTAAAAAGTCAAGGTTTTCCACAATACCTGACAACCATTTAATTTCGGAGCTTCCGTGGCTCAATGGTTAGCGCGTTCGGCTGTTAACCAATAGGTTGGTGGTTGGAGCCCACCCGGGAGCGGTGTTGTGGGATCTGAAATGTAACGTAGAAAGCCAAAGTTTTTGCACAATAAATGACGACCATTTAATTTTTGGGCTTCCGTGGCGCAATGGTTAGCGCGTTCGGCTAGTAACCAATAGGTTGGTGGTTCGACCCCATCCGGGAGCGGTGTTGTGAGGTCTCAGATGTGACGTAAAAAGTCAAGGTTTTTACACAATACCTAACGAGCATTTAACTTTTGGGCTTCCGTGGCGCAATGGTTAGCGCGTTCGGCTGTTAACAAATAGGTTGGTGGTTCGAGCCCATCCGGGAGCGGTGTTGTGAGGTCTCAGATGTGACGTAAAAAGTCAAGGTTTTTACACAATACCTGACGAGCATTTAACTTTTGGGCTTCCGTGGCGCAATGGTTAGCGCGTTCGGCTGTTAACCAATAGGTTGGTGGTTCGAGCCCACCCGGGAGCGGTGTTGTGGGATCTGAAATGTAACGTAGAAAGCCAAAGTTTTGCACAATAAATGACGACCATTTAATTTTTGGGCTTCCGTGGCGCAATGGTTAGCGCGTTCGGCTGTTAACCAATAGGTTGGTCGTTCGACCCCATCCGGGAGCGGTGTTGTGAGGTCTCAGATGTGACGTAAAAAGTCAAGGTTTTTACATAATACCTGACGAGCATTTAACTTTTGGGCTTCCGTGGCGCAATGGTTAGCGCGTTCGGCTGTTAACCAATAGGTTGGTGGTTCGAGCCCATCCGGGAGCGGTGTTGTGAGGTCTCAGATGTGACGTAAAAAGTCAAGGTTTTTACACAATACCTAACGAGCATTTAACTTTTGGGCTTCCGTGGCGCAATGGTTAGCGCGTTCGGCTGTTAACCAATAGGTTGGTGGTTCGAGCCCATCCGGGAGCGGTGTTGTGTGATCTCAAATGTAACGTAGAAAGCCAAAGTTTTTCCACAATACCTGACGACCATTTAATTTTTGGGCTTCCGTGGCGCAATGGTTAGCACGTTCGGCTGTTAACCAATAGGTTGGTGGTTCGAGCCCATCCGGGAGCCGTGTTGTGAGGTCTCAGATGTGACGTAAAAAGTCAAGGTTTTCCACAATACCTGACAACCATTTAATTTCGGAGCTTCCGTGGCTCAATGGTTAGCGCGTTCGGCTGTTAACCAATAGGTTGGTGGTTGGAGCCCACCCGGGAGCGGTGTTGTGGGATCTGAAATGTAACGTAGAAAGCCAAAGTTTTTGCACAATAAATGACGACCATTTAATTTTTGGGCTTCCGTGGCGCAATGGTTAGCGCGTTCGGCTGTTAACCAATAGGTTGGTGGTTCGAGCCCATCCGGGAGCGGTGTTGTGAGGTCTCAGATGTGACGTAAAAAGTCAAGGTTTTTACACAATACCTAACGAGCATTTAACTTTTGGGCTTCCGTGGCGCAATGGTTAGCGCGTTCGGCTGTTAACAAATAGGTTGGTGGTTCGAGCCCATCCGGGAGCGGTGTTGTGAGGTCTCAGATGTGACGTAAAAAGTCAAGGTTTTTACACAATACCTGACGAGCATTTAACTTTTGGGCTTCCGTGGCGCAATGGTTAGCGCGTTCGGCTGTTAACCAATAGGTTGGTGGTTCGAGCCCATCCGGGAGCGGTGTTGTGAGGTCTCAGATGTGACGTAAAAAGTCAAGGTTTTTACACAATACCTGACGAGCATTTAACTTTTGGGCTTCCGTGGCGCAATGGTTAGCGCGTTCGGCTGTTAGCCATAGTTGGTGGTTCGAGCCCATCCGGGAGCGGTGTTGTGAGGTCTCAGATGTGACGTAAAAAGTCAAGGTTTTTACACAATACCTGACGAGCATTTAACTTTTGGGCTTCCGTGGCGCAATGGTTAGCGCGTTCGGCTGTTAACCAATAGTTTGTTGTTCGAGCCCATCCGGGAGCGTTGTTGTGAGGTCTCAGATGTGACGTAAAAAGTCAAGGTTTTTACACAATACCTGACGAGCATTTAACTTTTGGGCTTCCGTGGCGCAATGGTTAGCGCGTTCGGCTGTTAACCAATAGGTTGGTGGTTCGAGCCATCCGGGAGCGTGTTGTGAGGTCTCAGATGTGACGTAAAAAGTCAAGGTTTTTACACAATACCTGACGAGCATTTAACTTTTGGGCTTCCGTGGCGCAATGGTTAGCGCGTTCGGCTGTTAACCAATAGGTTGGTGGTTCGAGCCCCTCCGGGAGCGGTGTTGTGAGGTCTCAGATGTGACGTAAAAAGTCAAGGTTTTTACACAATACCTGACGAGCATTTAACTTTTGGGCTTCCGTGGCGCAATGGTTAGCGCGTTCGGCTGTTAACCAATAGTTTGTTGTTCGAGCCCATCCGGGAGCGTTGTTGTGAGGTCTCAGATGTGACGTAAAAAGTCAAGGTTTTTACACAATACCTGACGAGCATTTAATTTTGGGATTCCGTGGCGCAATGGTTAGCGCGTTCTGCTGTTAACCAATAGGTTGGTGGTTCGAGCCCATCCGGGAGCGGTGTTGTGAGGTCTCAGATGTGACGTAAAAAGTCAAGGTTTTTACACAATACCTGACGAGCATTTAAATTTTGGGCTTCCTTGGCGCAATGGTTAGCGCGTTCGGCTGTTAACCAATAGGTTGGTGGTTCGAGCCCACCCGGAAGCGGTGTTGTTTGATCTCAAATGTAACGTAGAAAGCCAAAATTTATCACAATACCTGACGACATTTAATTTTTTGGGCTTCCGTGGCGCAATGGTTAGCACGTTCGGCTCTTAACCAATAGGTTGGTGGTTCGAGCCCATCCGGGAGCGGTGTTGTGAGGTCTCAGATGTGACGTAAAGAGTCAAGGTTTTCCACAATACCTGACAACCATTTAATTTCTGAGCTTCCGTGGCTCAATGGTTAGCGCGCGTTGGCCTTAACCAATAGGTTGGTGGTTCGACCCCATCCCGGAGCGGTGTTGTGAGACTCAGATGTGACGTAAAAAGTCAAGGTTATAAAGATGAAGGTTAATTTGTCTCACTTAATTTAAATCGAATTTTTAACTACTCACCTCGGCAACGGCCATATCTTAGGCCGAGTTACGTCGATTTTGAAAATGTTATTAAAAATCGAGGTACATTTTTATTTATTGTTCAATCGAGATGAAATCACTTTTAATGAGTGTTTTATAGGGAATTAAGCTGAATTCGGTCAAAAATTTCTCCAGAAAAAAATGCATTCAAAAAAGTACCGAAAAAATCGCAGGTTTTTCTTCTTCAAGACACAAAATCCGTGAATACGATTTCTTATTGAAATTGAATTTTAACAGTTTTTTGAATGAATATCGTTACACTTGCTTGAATTAAAGCAAAAAGTATAAAAATAATGGTTTCAGTGGTTATATTTGAAAATAGTGTAGAAATACTCAAATATACTTCTTTGGCCGTGAAACGTCGATTTTGATTTGAAATGTATTAAAATCGAGGTACATTTTTATTTATTGTCCTGACGAACATTTAATTTTTGGGCTTCCGTGGCTCAATGTTAGCGCGTTCGGCTGTTAATCGAAAGGTTGGTGGTTCGAGCCCATCCGGGAGCGGTGTTTTGGGATCTCAAATGTAACGTAAATAGCCAAAGTTTTTCCACAATACCTGACGACCATTTAATTTTTGGGCGTCCGTGGCGCAATGGTTAGCGCCTTCGGCTGTTAACCGAAAGGTGGTGGTTCGAGCCCAGCCGGGATCGGTGTTGTGAGGTCTCAGATGTGAAGTAAAAAGACAAAGTTTTACCTCAATACCTGACGACCATTTAATATTTGGGCTTCCGTTGCGCAATGGTTAGCGCGTTCGGCTGTTAACCGAAAGGTTGGTGGTTCGAGCCCACCCGGGAGCGGTGTTGTGGGATCTCTAATGTAACGTAAAAAGCCAAAGTTTTTCCACAATACCTGACGACCATTTTTTTTTGGGCGTCCGTGGCGCAATGGTTAGCGCGTTCGTCTGTTAACCGAAAGGTTGGTGGTTCGAGCCCATCCGGGAGCGGTGTTGTGACGTCTCAGATGTTACGTAAAATGTCAGAGTTTTTCCACAATACCTGACGAACATTTAATTTTTGGGCTTCCGTGGCGCAATAATTAGCGCGTCCAGCTGTTAATCGAAAGGTTGGTGGTTCGAGCCCACCCGGAGCGGTGTTGTGGGATCTAAATGTAACGTAGAAAGCCAAAGTTTTTCCACAATACCTGACTACCATTTAATTTTTGGGCTTCCTTGGCGCAATGGTTAGCGCGTTCGGCTGTTAACCGAAAGATGGTGGTTCGAGCCCACCTGGGAGAGGTGTTGTAGGGTCTCAGATGTAACGTAAAAAGTCATAACTTATTGTTGTGTGTTTGTACGACTACACAGGAGTTGATACTTAAAACTATGGTTTTATTTACAATGATTTATACATGATCGAGGTCCGAGATAGACTGAATTTTTAACACAGAGAGGGGCCTTTTTATACACGAGAGAGAGATTAATAAATATAGACATTAAGCTAATATGGGGCTGTTCATAAACTGGCCTACTAATATACAAAGCATAATGTCACATCCCCTTTTTTTATACAATAAGAATGCGTTTTATAAATTTAACTTAGTCGATGGCTTTGAGATTCTTCCGGATCGTGTTACTGTCCCTTTGTCGTCTTTTGGCATTTGCTTCTTGTCTTTCTCTTATTCGTACTTTCCGGTGACCTCGTGGTATTGGACTCAGATGGATCAGCTCGCAAGTTCTCTCTGTCGGTATCTTGAATGTTTTCAGCATTGCATGGATGATTGTCGTGGGCTGGCTCAGAGACATGTTCCTCTCGATCAATGATGTTTGGTGGATCTATGACGTCCTCTGGGCCAATACTTGATTCCGGACTCCGGAGTGAGAGACTTGATTCCGTGATTTTGATGACTGTCCGGTAGGGGAACTAGATGGAACCGGTTTCTTCGAATCCTTCCTTTAGACGTCTCGATTATATATGATCGGGGCTCCTCTGCTTTCTCGACAACGGTTCCTTCTTTGCGTAAATCGGTTATCCATACCCTTTTCCCAAGATCTAATTTGTGTAGCTCTCTGACTCTATGGCGTTGGTCGTAATTTCGTTTCTGAGATTTTTTTCTGCGTTAGTGATGTTTTCTTTGATACGTTCTGCTGATAAGATCGTCGGGACAAGCATGTTTTGACGGTAATGGGAGCGTTGTTCGGAGATGGCGACTCATAGCATTTGTGCTGGACTGAAACCATTGGACGTCGGTGTAGATCGGTACGCCAAGAGTGCCAAAGGGATGTTGTCAGATTTCTTTAAAATGGATTTCGCTGTCTTTACTGCTGCTTCTGCGAACCCATTACTTTGAGGATATCTTGGGCTGCTCGTGATAGATCGAAATCCATATTTCTTGGAGATGCGATGAATTCCAAGGTTCTTGTCGCTGATAATTAGTGCCATTATCGCTGCGGACCACCTCTGGATTCCGTGTCGTGCAAATATATCTTCGATGATCTCGATGACAGTTTTTGTAGTTTGATCTTTCATTCGAGCCAATTCCAGATATTTTGAGTAGTAGTCCATCATGACCAGGTACCATTTTCCCCCCATGATGTAGCATATCTATGGCAACTGCTTGCCATGGTCGTTCGGGTAAGCTTGTTGGCTTTAAGGGCTCATGAAAGTTGACTGATTCTTTGACATCGTTCGCATCTTTTCACCTTATCTTCGATTTCCCGTGAAATTCCAGGCCACCAGACGGATTGTTTTGGCTCTTTCTCGACATTTGACGATTCCCATGTGACCTTGATGAATTCGATCCATTATTTCTGGACGCATGGAACTTGGAATGAGCAGTCTGCTGCCTTTCATGATGATTCCGTCTTGGATGGTGATTTCATGCCTGTAGCTGAAGTAGTCATTACACTACTGTGTACGCGTTTTTTTCTCCGGCCATCCATGTTCGAGGTAACGTTGTAATGTTCTGCATGTAGCATCTTCCTGTTGTTTATGAAGAATTTCCGCAAGCTTTGGATCTGTAGTGGGTAGGTTCATCATTACTAACTGTACGTGAGCAGAAATTTCTTGTTGTAGCTCGTTGTTCGTCACGTCTATCAACGGAGCTCTAGACAATGTATCAGCGGCAACTAAGGATTTTCCAGGCACGTAGGAGACCTTGTACGAGTATCGCATCATGCGTAGACGTAGCCTTTGCAGTCTCGGAGATAAATCGTCCAGTTGTTTCGAATGCAATATGGAAACAAGGGCTGATGATCAGTTTCTAGCTTTATTGTTATACCCGTTATGAAATCCTCAAATCGCTGGCATGCCCACGTTAATGCTTACGCCTCCTTCTCGATCTGCGCATAGCGTTTGTTCTGTCGAGGATAACGTCTTCGAGGCATAGGCAATGACTTTGTAAGTTCCATTGGCTTGTTCTTGTCGAAGTATTGCTCCAATCCCATAGCTTGACGCATCGGCGGATACTACTGTTGCTTCCTCTCGGATCGAAGATACCCAAAACAGGCTTGCTTGTGAGCGTCGTCTTGAGGTATTTGAAGCCATTTTCTGACTTGGGCCCCAAATCCAGCTGTTCTTGGTGCTCATAGACTACTTAGTGGTTTAAGCTGCTCGGCCATTCGGGGATGAACTTTCCAAGATAATTTACCATTCCTAATAGACGACGTAGCTCTGCGACATCAGATGGTGATTTCATCGCGACTATGGCTCGAACCTTCTCCTCGTCTGGACTGATCCCGGCACTGTCTATTACGTGCCCCAAAAACTTGATCCTTTTGACTCCAAAGAGGCATTTGCTTTCATTGAGCGTGACTCCTTGGTCTTTCAATCTTTCGAGAACTTCCTTTAGGTTTTCATCATGTTCGGCCATGTCCTTGCCCCCATACTAAATGTCGTCCTGATGACAAAACTGTGTTCTGACGCCTTCAATATACGAAGACATTTGGCTTTGGTAGTGCTCGGATGCAGATTTAAACCAAGGGCAGGCAATTGCAGCAATATCT
>JAEQBA010002406.1:0-36971 GCA_019434445.1 Phalangium opilio | reverse complement strand
AGCTTCGACTTGTGACATCAAAGGAATCCGACTCGACGAGTGGAGCGTCACTGCATACGGTACTGCGTTCGGTTTCAGCTTCAGTTTTGTAGCTTCGTTTGACTCGTCCTAAGCCGGGTAAATAGTTGAGGATAATGGTCCTTTGGTCTTATACTCGTCTCCGTGAGTTGCAGCTCATCGATTCTTTGAACTATTTTCAGGTCTTCACTTGCTCTGAGGCTTAGAAGTGGAACTTGCAATTGGTCGATGACATAGACCTTGTCATGGATGGTGGTATCTTACTTGACAGGTAGGCTTCAATGAAACCTTTGCAGTTAATCAAGGTCTTCCCTGGTCCAAACAGACGTCGGTCAGATTTATTCAGTGCTAAGTCTTGAAATTTCGCCTTGTACAGCGAGTCTGGTAATACGCAAACGTCCCGCGCCGGTATCTATCTTGAATTGAACTTGCTTTGCATTAATCCTAATGTTTACCATCCAACGATCTTGTATCTCGTCGCTGCTGACTTTTCCCAAGAACGTATCCATTGGCGTTGAGTCATCATCATCCACAGAGATCATTTGCGATGTGACCTCACGATTGTAGTTGGTGGTTGACCTTTGACACACACGCTCGTAGCGGCCAATCTCTTACACTTCCTGCAAACTGCTCTATATGCTGGGCATCGCTCTCGATTGTGTTTCTCGAACATTCCGCATTTCTTGCAGGTATCTGAAGTAACCTTTTGATCGCGTTGAATTGGTCTTGAAGGATGAGTTGCTCTTGGTCGCCTGTTCTCCTTCGTCTGAGAGGTGTTTCGAGAGCCAAGCTTTTCGACAACAGCCGGAGTTCGTTTTTATAACTTCCTGCGTTTAATTCTTGTTGTTGTCGGCGAACTTCTTCGGCATGGCGGGCGGTTGAGATCGCTTTCTCCAGTGTAAGGTTTCCGTCTAATTGCATTTTTTCCGACAGGGCTTTGTCTCGCACCCCGACTACTATTCGGTCTCTCTCAATTCGTCTTGGAGAGTTCCGTAGGCACATTTCTCAATCTGGGCTCGACACGCGGTGATAAACTCTTCTACCGGTTCGCCATCTTGCTGAACTCGTGAGTTGAAGGTTGCTCGCTCGTAGATAACGTTCCTCCGGAGAATGAAATGTCCTTCGAATTTATTCATAACGACATTGAAGTCAGACTTCTCTGCATCGGTGGCAAACGTAAATGACAAGAATACGTCATCAGCTTTGTCGCCCATCATGTATATTAACGCGTTGACTTGTTCCTCTCCTGTCTTGGAACTAAGACCGGACGCGGATCTGAATCTCTCGAACCTCCTCCTCCATCGGGGCCACTCATTGGAATTCGAAAAGTTGAATTGGCAAGGCGGTTGCACTTGAAAGGCTGCGGCGTTCTGCATTTTCCGTGTCGAGGTAGACCGCAAATCTAGTCGATTACTGATTAACGAATTAAAGCTAACCGTGATATCGCGCGACTAAATACCACATTAACGAACTTCTGACACCATGTTGTGTGTTTGTACGACTACACAGGAGTTGATACTTTAAAACTATGGTTTTATTTACAATGATTTATACATGATCGAGGTCCGAGATAGACTGAATTTTTAACACAGAGAGGGGCCTTTTTATACACGAGAGATTAGATAAATAATAGACATTAAGCTAATATGGGGCTGTTCATAACTGGCCTACTAATAATACAAAGCATAATGTCACACTTATCCACAAAACCTAACAACCATTTAATTCTGAGCTTCTGTGGCTCAATGGTTAGCGCGTTCGGCTGTTAACCAATTGGTTGGTGGTTCGAGCCTATCCGGGAGAAGTGTTGTGACGTATCAGATGTAACGTAAAATGTCAGAGTTTTTCCACAATACCTGACGAACATTTAATTTTTGGGCTTTAGTGGCGCAATGGTTAGCGCGTTCAGCTGTTAATCGAAAGGTTGGTGGTTCGAGCCCACCCGGGAGAGGTGTTGTTGGGTCTCATATGTAGCGTAAAAAGTCAAAACTTTTCCACAATACGTGACAACCATTTATTTTCTGAGCTTTCGTGGCTCAATGGTTAGCGCGTTCGGCTGTTAACCAATAGGTTGGTGGTTCGAGCCCACCCGGGAGCGGTGTTTTTGGATCTCAAATGTAACGTAAATAGCCAAAGTTTTTCCACAATACCTGACGACCATTTAATTTTTGGGCTTCAGTGGCGCAATGGTTAGCGCGTTCGGCTATTAACCAATAGGTTGGTGGTTCGAGCCCATCCGGGAGAAGTGTTGTGACGTCTCAGATGTAACGTAAAATGTCAGAGTTTTTCCACAATACCTGACGAACATTTAATTTTTGGGCTTCAGTGGCGCAATGGTCAGCGCGTTCAGCTGTTAACCGAAAGGTTGGTGGTTCGAGCCCAAACGAGAGAGGTTTTGTGGGGTCTCAGATGTAGCGTGAAAAGTCGTAACTTTTCAACAATACCTGACAACCATTTAATTTCTGAGCTTCCGTGGCTCAATGGTTAGCGCGTTCGGCTGTTAACCAATAGGTTGGTGGTTCTAGCCCATCCGGGAGCGGTGTTGTGATGTCTCAGATGTAACGTAAAATGTCAGAGTTTTTCCACAATACCTGACGAACATTTAATTTTTGGGCTTCCGTGGCGCAATGGTTAGCGCGTTCAGCTGTTAATCGAAAGGTTGGTGGTTCGAGCCCACCCGGAAGAGGTGATGTGGGGTCTCAGATGTAGCGTAAAAAGTCAAAACTTTTCCACAATACGTGACAACCATTTAATTTCTGAGCTTCCGTGGCTCAATGGTTAGCGCGTTCGGCTGTTAATCGAAAGGTTGGTGGTTCGAGCCCATCCGGGAGCGGTGTTGTGAGGTCTCGGATGTGAAGTAAAAAGTCAAAGTTTTACCTCAATACCTGACGAGCATTTATTTTTTGGGCTTCCGTGGCGCAATGGTTAGCGCGTTCAGCTGTTAATCGAAAGGTTGGTGGTTCGAGCCCACCCGGGAGCGGTGTTTTTGGATCTCAAATGTAACGTAAATAGCCAAAGTTTTTCCACAATACCTGACGACCATTTAATTTTTGGGCGTCCGTGGCGAATGGTTAGCGCGTTCGGCTGTTAACCGAAAGGTTGGTGGTTCGAGCCCATCCGGGAGCGGTGTTGTGAGGCTCAGATGTGAAGTAAAAAGTCAAAGTTTTACCTCAATACCTGACGAAAATTTAATTTTTGGGCTTCAGTGGCGCAATGGTTAGCGCGTTCGGCTATTAACCAATAGGTTGGTGGTTCGAGCCCATCCGGGAGAAGTGTTGTGACGTCTCAGATGTAACGTAAAATGTCAGAGTTTTTCCACAATACCTGACGAACATTTAATTTTTGGGCTTCAGTGGCGCAATGGTCAGCGCGTTCAGCTGTTAACCGAAAGGTTGGTGGTTCGAGCCCAAACGAGAGAGGTTTTGTGGGGTCTCAGATGTAGCGTGAAAAGTCGTAACTTTTCAACAATACCTGACAACCATTTAATTTCTGAGCTTCCGTGGCTCAATGGTTAGCGCGTTCGGCTGTTAACCAATAGGTTGGTGGTTCTAGCCCATCCGGGAGCGGTGTTGTGAGGTCTCGGATGTGAAGTAAAAAGTCAAAGTTTTACCTCAATACCTGACGAGCATTTATTTTTTGGGCTTCCGTGGCGCAATGGTTAGCGCGTTCAGCTGTTAATCGAAAGGTTGGTGGTTCGAGCCCACCCGGGAGAGGTGTTGTGAGGTCTCAGATGTAGCGTGAAAAGTCAAACTTTTTCCATAATACGTGATAACCATTTATTTTTCTGATCTTTCGTGGCTCAATGGTTAGCGCGTTCGGCTGTTAACCATTAGCTTGGTGGTTCGAGCCCACCCGGGAGCGGTGTTTTTGGATCTCAAATGTAACGTAAATAGCCAAAGTTTTTCCACAATACCTGACGACCATTTAATTTTTGGGCTTCCGTGGCGCAATGGTTAGCGCGTTCGGCTGTTAACCGAAAGGTTGGTGGTTCGAGCCCATCCGGGAGCGGTGTTGTGAGGCCTCAGATGTGAAGTAAAAAGTCAAAGTTTTACCTCAATACCTGACGAAAATTTAATTTTTGGGCTTCAGTGGCGCAATGGTTAGCGCGTTCGGCTATTAACCAATAGGTTGGTGGTTCGAGCCCATCCGGGAGAAGTGTTGTGACGTCTCAGATGTAACGTAAAATGTCAGAGTTTTTCCACAATACCTGACGAACATTTAATTTTTGGGCTTCAGTGGCGCAATGGTCAGCGCGTTCAGCTGTTAACCGAAAGGTTGGTGGTTCGAGCCCAAACGAGAGAGGTTTTGTGGGGTCTCAGATGTAGCGTGAAAAGTCGTAACTTTTCAAAAATACCTGACAACCATTTAATTTCTGAGCTTCCGTGGCTCAATGGTTAGCGCGTTCGGCTGTTAACCAATAGGTTGGTGGTTCTAGCCCATCCGGGAGCGGTGTTGTGAGGTCTCGGATGTGAAGTAAAAAGTCAAAGTTTTACCTCAATACCTGACGAGCATTTAATTTTTGGGCTTCCGTGGCGCAATGGTTAGCGCGTTCAGCTGTTAATCGAAAGGTTGGTGGTTCGAGCCCACCCGGGAGAGGTGTTGTGAGGTCTCAGATGTAGCGTGAAAAGTCAAACTTTTTCCATAATACGTGATAACCATTTATTTTCTGATCTTTCGTGGCTCAATGGTTAGCGCGTTCGGCTGTTAACCATTAGCTTGGTGGTTCGAGCCCACCCGGGAGCGGTGTTTTTGGATCTCAAATGTAACGTAAATAGCCAAAGTTTTTCCGCAATACCTGACGACCATTTTTTTTGGGCGTCCGTGGCGCAATGGTTAGCGCGTTCGGCTGTTAACCGAAAGGTTGGTGGTTCGAGCCCATCCGGGAGCGGTGTTGTGAGGCCTCAGATGTGAAGTAAAAAGTCAAAGTTTTACCTCAATACCTGACGAAAATTTAATTTTTGGGCTTCAGTGGCGCAATGGTTAGCGCGTTCGGCTATTAACCAATAGGTTGGTGGTTCGAGCCCATCCGGGAGAAGTGTTGTGACGTCTCAGATGTAACGTAAAATGTCAGAGTTTTTCCACAATACCTGACGAACATTTAATTTTTGGGCTTCAGTGGCGCAATGGTCAGCGCGTTCAGCTGTTAACCGAAAGGTTGGTGGTTCGAGCCCAAACGGGAGAGGTTTTGTGGGGTCTCAGATGTAGCGTGAAAAGTCGTAACTTTTCAACAATACCTGACAACCATTTAATTTCTGAGCTTCCGTGGCTCAATGGTTAGCGCGTTCGGCTGTTAACCAATAGGTTGGTGGTTCTAGCCCATCCGGGAGCGGTGTTGTGAGGTCTCGGATGTGAAGTAAAAAGTCAAAGTTTTACCTCAATACCTGACGAGCATTTATTTTTTGGGCTTCCGTGGCGCAATGGTTAGCGCGTTCAGCTGTTAATCGAAAGGTTGGTGGTTCGAGCCCACCCGGGAGAGGTGTTGTGAGGTCTCAGATGTAGCGTGAAAAGTCAAACTTTTTCCATAATACGTGATAACCATTTATTTTCTGATCTTTCGTGGCTCAATGGTTAGCGCGTTCGGCTGTTAACCATTAGCTTGGTGGTTCGAGCCCACCCGGGAGCGGTGTTTTTGGATCTCAAATGTAACGTAAATAGCCAAAGTTTTTCCACAATACCTGACGACCATTTAATTTTTGGGCTTCCGTGGCGCAATGGTTAGCGCGTTCAGCTGTTAACCGAAAGGTTGGTGGTTCGAGCCCAAAAGAGAGGTTTTGTGGGGTCTCAGATGTAGCGTGAAAAGTCGTAACTTTTCAACAAAACCTGACAACCATTTAATTTTTGGGCGTCCGTGGCGCAATGGCTAGCGCGTTCGGCTGTTAACCGAAAGGTTGGTGGTTCGAGCCCATCCGGGAGCGGTGTTGTGACGTCTCAGATGTTACGTAAAATGTCAGAGTTTTTCCACAATACCTGACGAACATTTAATTTTTGGGCTTCCGTGGCGCAATAATTAGCGCGTCGAGCACTTAATCGAAAGGTTGGTGGTTCGAGCCCACCCGGAAGAGGTGTTGTGGGGTCTCAGATGTAGCGTAAAAAGTCAAAACTTTTCCACAATACGTGACAACCATTTAATTTCTGAGCTTCCGTGGCTCAATGGTTAGCGCGTTCGGCTGTCAATCGAAAGGTTGGTGGTTGGAGCCCATCCGGGAGCGGTGTTGTGAGGTCTAGGATGTGAAGTAAAAAGTCAAAGTTTTACCTCAATACCTGACGAAAATTTAATTTTTGGGCTTCAGTGGCGCAATGGTCAGCGCGTTCAGCTGTTAACCGAAAGGTTGGTGGTTCGAGCCCTCCCGGGAGCGGTGTTGTGACGTCTCAGATGTAACGTAAAATGTCAGAGTTTTTCCACAATACCTGACGAGCATTTAATTTTTGGGCTTCCGTGGCGCAATGGTTAGCGCGTTCAGCTGTTAATCGAAAGGTTGGTGGTTTGAGCCCACCCGGAAGAGGTGTTGTGGGGTCTCAGATGTAGCGTTAAAAGTCAAAACTTTTCCACAATACGTGACAACCATTTAATTTCTGATCTTCCGTGGCTCAATGGTTAGCGCGTTCGGCTGTTAACCAATAGGTTGGTGGTTCGAGCCCACCCGGGAGCGGTGTTTTTGGATCTCAAATGTAACGTAAATAGCCAAAGTTTTTCCACAATACCTGACGACCATTTAATTTTTGGGCGTCCGTGGCGAATGGTTAGCGCGTTCGGCTGTTAACCGAAAGGTTGGTGGTTCGAGCCCATCCGGGAGCGGTGTTGTGAGGTCTCAGATGAGAAGTAAAAAGTCAAGGTTTTACCTCAATACCTGACGAAAATTTAATTTTTGGGCTTCAGTGGCGCAATGGTCAGCGCGTTCAGCTGTTAACCGAAAGGTTGGTGGTTCGAGCCCTCCCGGGAGCGGTGTTGTGACGTCTCAGATGTAACGTAAAATGTCAGAGTTTTTCCACAACACCAGACGAACATTTAACTTTTGGGCTTCCGTGGCGCAATGGTTAGCGCGTTCGGCTGTTAACCAATAGGTTGGTGGTTCGAGCCCATCCGGGAGCGGTGTTGTGAGGTCTCAGATGTGACGTAAAAAATCAAGGTTTTTACACAATCACTTTTATTGAGTGTTTTATAGGGAATTAAGCTGTATTCGGTCAAAAATTTCTCCAGAGATACGGGGATGTAAATAATGTGACCTTGACACAAATGTTCGGATAATTATAAAAAAAACTTCGCGGTTTCGAACCTGTGGCCTTCCGGGAGTGAGGCGGATGCGATAACCGCTACACTAAAGATATGTTATTATTTTTAATCGAAAGAACAGGGTCAAGTAATTAAGCAATACGTGAACAAACAAACCCCTCCATAGAAAATGCATTAGACTATAATTTGCAGGCCCATAACTCTGTGTCTACTAGAGATACCGGGATGTCCTTAGGATATGTTATAGTCCAATTTGTCCTTCATCTAACCATACTAAAAACTTTGGGCTACGACAAACAGGGGCCGAGTACTTAAGCAAAACGTAAAGAAACAAACCCCCTCCATAGGAAATGAGTTAGACTATACTTTGCAGGCTCGTAACTCTGTTTCTACTGGAGATACGGGGATGTCCTTTGAGTATTTTATAGTCCAATTTGTCCCCCATCTAACCATACTAAAAACATTGAGCTACGACAAACAGGGGCCGAGTAATTAAGCTAAACGTAAACAAACAACCCGTCCATAGGAAATGCATTAGACTATACTTTGCAGGCCCATAACTCTGTGTCTACAAGAGATACGGGGATGTCCTTAGGATATGATATAGTTCAAATTGTCCCCCATCTAACCATACTAAAAACATTGAGCTACGACAAACAGGAGCCGAGATATTAAGCAAAATGTTGGTCAACTTTGGTATCGTCTCACTTATTTTTATTATGTTACTTATGATTTTTGCACTAAACTTTGGAGGCTCATAACTCTTGTTCTACAAGAGATACTGGGATCTCCTTTGGATATGTTATAGTATTCTTTGCTCCCCATACAAGGATACTTTAAACTTGAGGCTACCTCAATATCGTCGTCAACTTACGTTTTGTCTCACTTATTGTTATAAGGTTACTTTTGATTTTTGAAAATATACTTTGCAGGCTCGTAACTCTGTTTCTACTGGAGATACGGGGATGTCCTTTGAGTATGTTATAGACCAATTTGTCCCCCATCTAGCCATACTAAGAATTAGGGCTACGACAAACAGTAGTCGAGTAATTAAGCTAATCGTATACAAACAAACCCCTCCATAGGAAATACATTAGACTAAATTCTGGAGGCTCGTAACTCTGGTTCTACCAGAGATACGGGGATGTAAATAATGTGACCTTGACACAAATGTTCGGATAATTATAAAAAAAAACTTCGCGGTTTCGAACCTGTGGCCTTCCGGGAGTGAGGCGGATGCGATAACCGCTACACTAAAGATATGTTATTATTTTTAATCGAAAGAACAGGGTCAAGTAATTAAGCAATACGTGAACAAACAAACCCCTCCATAGAAAATGCATTAGACTATACTTTGCAGGCTCGTAACTCTGTTTCCACTGGAGATACGGGAATGTCCTTTGAGTATGTTATAGTCCAATTTGTCCCCCATCTAACCATACTAAAAACATTGAGCTACGACAAACAGGGGCCGAGTAATTAAGCTAAACGTAAACAAACAACCCGTCCATAGGAAATGCATTAGACTATACTTTGCAGGCCCATAACTCTGTGTCTACTAGAGATACGGGGATGTCCTTAGGATATGATATAGTCCAAATTGTCCCCCATCTAACCATACTTAAAACTTTGGGCTACGACAAACAGGGGCCGAGTAATTAAGCTAAACGTAAACAAACAACCCCTCCATAGGAAATGCATTAGACTATACTTTGCAGGCTCGTAACTCTGTTTCTACTGGAGATACGGGTATATCCTTTGAGTATGTTTTAGTCCAATTTGTCCCCCATCTAACCATACAAAAACATTGAGCTACGACAAACAGGGGCCGAGATATTAAGCAAAATGTTCGTCAACTTTGGTATCGTCTCACTTATTTTTATTATGTTACTTATGATTTTTGCACTAAACTTTGGCGGCTCATAACTCTTGTCGTAGCTCAATGTTTTTAGTATGGTTAGATGGGGGACAAATTGGACTAAAACATATTCAAAGGACATCCCCGTATCTCCAGTAGAAACAGAGTTACGAGCCTGCAAAGTATAGTCTAATGCATTTCCTATGGAGGGGTTGTTTGTTTACGTTTAGCTTAATTACTCGGCCCCTGTTTGTCGTAGCCCAAAGTTTTTAGTATGGTTAGATGGGGGACAATTTGGACTATATCATACCCTAAGGACATCCCCGTATCTCTAGTAGACACAGAGTTACGAGCCTGCAAAGTATAGTCTAATGCATTTCCTATGGACGGGTTGTTTGTTTACGTTTAGCTTAATTACTCGGCCCCTGTTTGTCGTAGCTCAATGTTTTTAGTATGGTTAGATGGGGGACAAATTGGACTGTAACATACTCAAAGGACATCCCCGTATCTACAGTAGAAACAGAGTTACGAGCCTGCAAAGTATAGTCTAATGCATTTTCTATGGAGGGGTTTGTTTGTTCACGTATTGCTTAATTACTTGACCCTGTTCTTTCGATTAAAAATAATAACATATCTTTAGTGTAGCAGTTATCGCATCCGCCTCACTCCCGGAAGGCCACAGGTTCGAAACCGCGAAGTTTTTTTTATAATTATCCGAACATTTGTGTCAAGGTCACATTATTTACATCCCCGTATCTCTGGTAGAACCAGATTTACCAGCCTCCAGAATTTAGTCTAATGTATTTCCTATGGAGGGGTTTGTTTGTTTACGATTAGCTTAATTACTCGACTACTGTTTGTCGTAGCTCAATGTTTTTAGTATGGTTAGATGGGGGACAATTTGGACTATAACATATCCTAAAGACATCCCCGTATCTCTAGTAGACACAGAGTTATGGGCCTGCAAAATATAGTCTAATGCATTTCCTATGGACGGGTTGTTTGTTTACGTTTAGCTTAAATACTCGGCCCCTGTTTGTCGTAGCTCAATGTTTTTAGTATGGTTAGATGGGGGACAATTTGGACTATAATCTCCAGTAGAAACAGAGTTACGAGCCTGCAAAGTTTATTTTCAAAAATCAAAAGTAACCTTCTAACAATAAGTGAGACAAAAAATAAGTTGACGACGATATTGAGGTAGCCTCAAGTTTAAAATATCCTTGTATGGGGAGCAAAGAGTACTATAACATATCCAAAGGAGATCCCAGTACCTCTTGTAGAACAAGAGTTATGAGCCTCCAAAGTTTAGTGCTGTTGGGGGATAAGTATTCCTAGTATGTGACTATGTATTCTAATATAGTGAACTTTAACCCATATGCCGATAACGACCTATAAATAGAACGCACTGCGATAATAACGGGGCAGAGTACTACGACGCGTGAGCCGATAAGGCTGACTAGATTTTATCTTATCATGTATTTAATGTAACTTAAATAAACTTAGAAATTAGTAAATGTGTCGACTTCATAACTCAACAAATGGCGACGGAGGCGAGATGATCAGCATCTCAAGGAAAACATAAACAGACGAGACTCATACCGCAGTGCAATACCCGCCCAGTCACTCTACTACGTTCGACAGTCATCATGTCCGCCCAAGCTGGCCAATTCCCACCTTTCAATCCGTCGGTTGATCAATGGACCATTTACGCCGAACGTCTGGACCAGTACTTTCTCGCTCATAAAATCAAAACATCAACGAACCCTGAAGATGACAACACAGAGGTCTTAGAGTTACAGCGAGCCACCCTGTTAACGGTAGTAGGCTCAGACACATATATTCTACTGAGAAATCTGATAGCACCAGAAAAGCTCACGGACAAGTCATATGTGCAACTGAAGCAAGTTCTAGCCAAACATTACGATCCGGCGCCGCTGGAAATAGTGGAGCGGGTCAAGTTCTATCGACGAGATCGCATGATAGGGGAATCGGTGTCGTCGTTCGTTGCAGCCATACGTAAAATGACAGAGTTTTGTAATTTCGGAGCAACCCTGGACCTAATGCTGAGGGACAAGTTCATCGCGGGCATTAACAATGATCCTGTTCAGCGTCAATTATTGGAGATACCCAACGTTACGTTTGAAAAAGCCGTCGACAAAGCGTTGTCCATCGAAACAATCGAACGGGAATCACAGGCCATCAACAGTCATAGCCGTATGGATACAGATCAAGTTCATCGACTATCCAGTCTTCAAAGACGACCTAACCAGTCAACATCGCTCGCCAAAACATATCAACGGCCAAGGAATGGTAATTACACATCTGAAAGGTCTTACCCGACATCAACATCGCGCCAGTCACGGAAAGACCTTGCCCAATCAAGAAACAAGTTCTGCAGTCGCTGCAACACTACAAGACACTTAGACGGAGATTGCCCATTTATGGATGCCGAGTGTTATACTTGTGGCAAAAGAGGCCACATAGCGTCAGCATGCCGACAATACGCCAGACCTAATGCTAACAATTCCAACAAGCAACGTTATGATCAGGCACGCACTCATCACATTCAGCCAGAGATCGACCACGACATCGCCAACCGGGCAGAAAACCGCATGGCCGATAGATCACCCGAATATGACGTTTTTTACGTTGGACAAATCGCCACAAATAACCAGCTCGACAAGGACGCCGTAATACGCCCTATAATGATATCGTGCAAGATATACGACACCAACGTCAGTTTTGAACTGAACACAGGCTCTGCGTACACCCTCATATCCGAGGAAATACAGTCAAGAATACCACAATTGACCAATCTACAACCGCCCTCAGCAAGCCTGTCCTCATTCACTGGACACTCGGTGAAAATAAAAGGACAAGCAATGGTTCCAGTCACTTATGAAGAGAACATCTTACAACTCCAAGTACTTGTCTACGAAGGCCGTGGACCAACACTCATAGGCAGACAATGGATATTCTCCAGCTTTAATATCATCCCAAGACCGGAACATCATATCAGACACATATCCAACCCCAGCCCAGGATTACCTGAGATCTTACGAAAACATGAAGCTCTTTTCTCCCCAGGCATGGGATGCATCAAGGATGTCAAAGTCAAACTCCATATGAGAAAGGACGCAAGACCTCGATTCTTTAAAGCGCGCTCACTACCGTACCACTTGAAAGACGGAGTAGAAGCTGAACTTCTAAAACTACGTGAAAACGGCATAATTTCGCCTATACCTTACGCAGAATCGGCGACGCCCATCGTACCAATCATGAAGCCCAACAAGGAGATCCGGATATGCGGAGATTATAAAATAACCACGAACAAAATGATTGACACGGAAAAGTACCCCTTACCGAGAATAGAGGACATTTTCGCTAAACTAGCGGGATGCACCGTCTTCTCAAGATTGGACTTACGCAACGCCTATAACCAACTGGAACTGGCCGAGGAATCAAAGAAACACGTCGTAATAAACACCACCAAAGGGCTCTTCCAGTATAATCGACTACCCTTTGGCATATCGTCGGCGTCCGCGATATTCCAACGACATATGGAGACCATACTACAGGATCATCTATCCTGTCTACCCTTCCAAGACGACAACATCGTGGGAGGAAAAGACGTGGACGATCACAACCGGAAGCTAGACAAGATATTGACAACTCTTCAGGAAGCCGGGGTGAAACTTAACAAGGACAAATGCCAGTTCCTAAAGACCACTATCGACTTCCTGGGTTATCGACTGGATTCAACGGGCCTCCATCCCCAAGAAGGAAAATTAGACGCTATAAAAAAGGCACCCGCACCGGTATCACTACATGGACTACGATCTTTCTTGGGCCTGATAAACTATTACTCAAGATTTATACCGGATTCGTCGACACTTCTGGCACCCTTATACGAGTTACTGAACAAATCTACAAAGTGGGAATGAAAGAAAATTCATCAAGACACTTTCAACAGCGCCAAAGAAGCGATCCAAGCGTCTGACATGTTAGTACACTTCGACCCAGAAAAAGAAGTAATATTGGCCTGCGACGCTTCACCTGTGGGTCTTGGAGCCGTAATTTCACATGTAATTGACAATGAGGAACGTCCAATAGCCTTCGCTTCGAGGTCTCTATCTGCAGCCGAACGAAAATATCCACAAATAGAAAGAGAAGCCCTGGCCATTGTATACGGAGTCGTCCGATTCAGAGACTATCTACTTGGAAAGAAATTTACGCTTATCACCGACCACAAACCTTTAGTGGTGATATTCTCGGAGGACCGACAAGTACCGCCCATGGCAGCCGCTAGGATCCAGAGGTGGGCATTACTATTGTCCGGATACAATTACAATATCAAGTACAAGCAAGGATCCATGCACAATAATGCCGACGCTCTTAGTCGCCTGCCAGTAAAACAACCAGAATTTGAACCACCCATTCCAACGGAGTTAGTACTACTCTTACGAGCAGGACAAGACGGTCCCATAGACATCATCAAGATGAAAGAAGCAACTCTTAAAGACAACATCCTGCAGGAAGTCATGTTGTATACTAGAGACGGTTGGCCCACAAACAAGTCCAATATCAGGCTGAAAACACGGAGATACTATCAACGAAGATACGAGATTTCGATAGCGGACGATGTTCTACTGATTGGAAACAAAGTAATTGTGCCGGAAGGTTTGAGAGACGATATCATGAAGGAATTACACAGCACTCATCAGGGAGTGAGATCAATGAAAGAATTAGCACGTTCCAAAGTATGGTGGCCGGGAATAGACGGAGACTTGGAGAACATATCCCGGCACTGCAAAACATGTCGGGAACAAGCACCGATGCCACCCAAAAAGTACTCACCGTGGCCATCTGAAACTCAACCTTGGCAAAGAGTCCACATCGACTTCGCCGGTCCAGTTGAAGGCAAATACTTACTTATTACGGTGGACGCCTTCTCAAAATGGATAGAAGTGGATATTACGAAGGATACAACATCATCTACCGTAATCACTTGCCTTCGGCAACATATGACAAGATTCGGGATCATGCCAAAGCTAATAAGCGACAACGCAACCTGTTTTACAAGCGCCGAATTTCAAGAATTCACGAGAGCGAACGGAATTGAACATTTAACTATTGCCCCTTATCATCCAGCATCCAATGGCCAAGCAGAAAGATCCGTAAGAACTGTTAAAACAACGTTACGTAAGATAACCGGCGGATCATCAGCAGAAACGGAGCTGGTTGGGCAAGGACTCGACAAATACAAAGAAGGATTACTTATGCTAAGGATGTCACGATTTTTGCTAAATTACCGCAGAACGCCCGTCAATGGTGGAAAATCCCCGGCAGAAAACATGTTAAACAGGACACTCAGGACCAGATTGGATCTATTCCACCCCAAGCACGCTTCAAACCAGGACAAGAATGTTTTGAAGAGACGGACAGTCACAGCAAGAAATTACGGACGAGGTCATAAATGGATTGATGGCACGATTGTTAAAGAACTGGGAAAAACGATGTACGAGATAGAAACGACGGACGGAATTATAGAAGACACAAGAACCAAATTCGATTTCAAACTGATGCTGTGCCTAGAACTTCAGAACATACGCAGCCGAATAATCAAACTTTTAATGCGAACAGAGGACGAGAAAACGCAGGAGTTCACGCAGGAGTTCCTCAAGCGGTCCGCCCACATCGAACCATCACCTTCTACCCGACGATTAACTTCAGACGATCGATAACAGTTCCGGCCAGTCAGGGTCAACAACATACTAGGCAAAACCGAAAGCAAACATCAGTCACGCCAAGCCTTGGCCAACGCAACAACTTATCGCCCACAACCACTCCGCAACATGCAACATCATCGGCAAGCCCTCAACAACAAATATTGTCACCTAAGCCAGTCGAAGGATGCCCAACAGCAGCGCCCATACAGCCGACACTACCGGATGTCACCACGACTGAGGACAACACACACGATTCAAATCAGCTATCACATCAACACTCACCCATCGTTCGACAACGGCTACGAAGAAGTACAAGACCACACAAACCACCAGATAGATTAGGTTTATAAAAAAAAAAAAAAAAAAAAGGGGGAAAGTGATGTTGGGGGATAAGTATTCCTAGTATGTGACTATGTATTCTAATATAGTGAACTTTAACCCATATGCCGATAACGACCTATAAATAGAACCCACTGCGATAATAACGGGGCAGAGTACTACGACGCGTGAGCCGATAAGGCTGACTAGATATTATCTTATCATGTATTTAATGTAACTTAAATAAACTTAGAAATTAGTAAATGTGTCGACTTCATAACTCAACAAGTGCAAAAATCATAAGTAACATATTAAAAATAAGTGAGACGATACCAAAGTTGACGAACATTTTGCTTAATATCTCGGCCCCTGTTTGTCGTAGCTCAATGTTTTTAGTATGGTTAGATGGGGGACAATTTGGACTATAGCATATCCTAAGGACATCCCCTTATCTTTAGTAGACACAGAGTTATGGGCCTGCAAAGTATAGTCTAATGCATTTCCTATGGAGGGGTTTGTTTGTTCACGTATTGCTTAATTACTTGACCCTGTTCTTTCGATTAAAAATAATAACATATCTTTAGTGTAGCGGTTATCGCATCCGCCTCACTCCCGGAAGGCCACAGGTTCGAAACCGCGAAGTTTTTTTTTTTTTGCTTGGAACATGCAAAGACCTTTATAATTATCCGAACATTTGTGTCAAGGTCACATTATTTACATCCCCGTATCTCTGGTAGAACCAGAGTTACGAGCCTGCAAAGTTTATTTTCAAAAATCAAAAGTAACCTTCTAACAATAAGTGAGACAAAAAATAAGTTGACGACGATATTGAGGTAGCCTCAAGTTTAAAGTATCCTTGTATGGGGAGCAAAGAGTACTATAACATATCCAAAGGAGATCCCAGTATCTCTTGTAGAAAGAGAGTTATGAGCCTCCAAAGTTTAGTGCAAAAATCATAAGTAACATAATAAAAATAAGTGAGACGATACCAAAGTTGACGAACATTTTGCTTAATATCTCGGCCCTTGTTTGTCGTAGCTCAATATTTTTAGTATGGTTAGATGGGAGACAATTTGGACTATAGCATATCCTAAGGACATCCCCTTATCTTTAGTAGACACAGAGTTATGGGCCTGCAAAGTATAGTCTAATGCATTTCCTATGGAGGGGTTTGTTTGTTTACGATTAGCTTAATTACTCGACTACTGTTTGTCGTAGCTCAATGTTTTTAGTATGGTTAGATGGGGGACAAATTGGACTATAACATACTCAAAGGACATCCCCGTATCTCCAGTAGAAACAGAGTTACGAGCCTGCAAAGTATAGTCTAATGCATTTTCTATGGAGGGGTTTGTTTGTTCACGTATTGCTTAATTACTTGACCCTGTTCTTTCGATTAAAAATAATAACATATCTTTAGTGTAGCGGTTATCGCATCCGCCTCACTCTCGGAAGGCCACAGGTTCGAAACCACGAAGTTTTTTTTTCTTGGAACATGCAAAGACCTTTATAATTATCCGAACATTTGTGTCAAGGTCACATTATTTACATCCCCGTATCTCTGGTAGAACCAGAGTTACGAGCCTCCAGAATTTAGTCTAATGTATTTCCTATTGAGGGGTTTGTTTGTTTACGATTAGCTTAATTACTCGACTACTGTTTGTCGTAGCCCTAATTCTTAGTATGGCTAGATGAAGGACAAATTGGTCTATAACATACTCAAAGGACATCCCCGTATCTCCAGTAGAAACAGAGTTACGAGCCTGCAAAGTATATTTTCAAAAATCAAAAGTAACCTTCTAACAATAAGTGAGACAAAAAGTAAGTTGACGACGATATTGAGGTAGCCTCAAGTTTAAAGTATCCTTGTATGGGGAGCAAAGAGTACTATAACATATCCAAAGGAGATCCCAGTATCTCTTGTAGAACAAGAGTTAATTATGAGCCTCCAAAGTTTAGTGCAAAAATCATAAGTAACATAATAAAAATAAGTGAGACGATACCAAAGTTGACGAACATTTTGCTTAATATCTCGGCCCTTGTTTGTCGTAGCTCAATATTTTTAGTATGGTTAGATGGGGGACAATTTGGACTATAGCATATCCTAAGGACATCCCCTTATCTTTAGTAGACACAGAGTTATGGGCCTGCAAAGTATAGTCTAATGCATTTCCTATGGAGGGGTTTGTTTGTTTACGATTAGCTTAATTACTCGACTACTGTTTGTCGTAGCTCAATGTTTTTAGTATGGTTAGATGGGGGACAAATTGGACTATAACATACTCAAAGGACATCCCCGTATCTCCAGTAGAAACAGAGCTACGAGCCTGCAAAGTATAGTCTAATGCATTTTCTATGGAGGGGTTTGTTTGTTCACGTATTGCTTAATTACTTGACCCTGTTCTTTCGATTAAAAATAATAACATATCTTTAGTGTAGCGGTTATCGCATCCGCCTCACTCTCGGAAGGCCACAGGTTCGAAACCACGAAGTTTTTTTTTCTTGGAACATGCAAAGACCTTTATAATTATCCGAACATTTGTGTCAAGGTCACATTATTTACATCCCCGTATCTCTGGTAGAACCAGAGTTACGAGCCTCCAGAATTTAGTCTAATGTATTTCCTATTGAGGGTTTGTTTGTTTACGATTAGCTTAATTACTCGACTACTGTTTGTCGTAGCCCTAATTCTTAGTATGGCTAGATGAAGGACAAATTGGTCTATAACATACTCAAAGGACATCCCCGTATCTCCAGTAGAAACAGAGTTACGAGCCTGCAAAGTATATTTTCAAAAATCAAAAGTAACCTTCTAACAATAAGTGAGACAAAAAGTAAGTTGACGACGATATTGAGGTAGCCTCAAGTTTAAAGTATCCTTGTATGGGGAGCAAAGAGTACTATAACATATCCAAAGGAGATCCCAGTATCTCTTGTAGAACAAGAGTTATGAGCCTCCAAAGTTTAGTGCAAAAATCATAAGTAACATAATAAAAATAAGTGAGACGATACCAAAGTTGACGAACATTTTGCTTAACATCTCGGCCCCTGTTTGTCGTAGGGGGACAAATTGGACTATAACATACTCAAAGGACATCCCCGTATCTCCAGTAGAAACAGAGTTACGAGCCTGCAAAGTATAGTCTAATGCATTTTCTATGGAGGGGTTTGTTTGTTCACGTTTAACTTAATTACTCGGCCCCTGTTTGTCGTAGCCCAACGTTTTTAGTATGGTTAGATGGGGGACAATTTGGACTATAACATATCCTAAGGACATCCTCGTATCTCCAGTAGAAACAGAGTTACGAGCCTGCAAAGTATAGTCTAACTCATTTCCTATGGAGGGGGTTTGTTTCTTTACGTTTTGCTTAAGTACTCGGCCCCTGTTTGTCGTAACCCAAATATTTTAGTATGGTTAGATGGGGGACAAATTGGACAATACCATACTCAAAGGACATCCCCGTATCTCCAGTAGAAACAGAGTTACGAGCCGGAAAAGTATAGTCTAATGCATTTCCTATGGAGGGGTTGTTTGTTTACGTTTAGCTTAATTACTCGGCCCCTGTTTGTTGTAGCTCAATGTTTTTAGTATGGTTAGATGGGGGACAAATTGGACTATAACATACTCAAAGGACATCCCCGTATCTCTAGTAGAAACAGAGTTATGAGCCTGCAAATTATAGTCTAACTCATTTCCTATGGAGGAGGGTTTGTTTCATTACGTTTTGCTTAAGTACTCGGCCCCTGTTTGTCGTAGCCCAAAGTTTTTAAAATGGTTAGATGAAGGACAAATTGGACTATAACATATCCTAAGGACATCCCGGTATCTCTAGTAGACACAGAGTTATGGGCCTGCAAAGTATAGTCTAATGCATTTTCTATGGAGGGGTTTGTTTGTTCACGTATTGCTTAATTACTTGACCCTGTTCTTTCGATTAAAAATAATAACATATCTTTAGTGTAGCGGTTATCGCATCCGCCTCACTCCCGGAAGGCCACAGGTTCGAAACCGCGAAGTTTTTTTTTATAATTATCCGAACATTTGTGTCAAGGTCACATTATTTACATCCCCGTATCTCTGGTAGAACCAGAGTTACGAGCCTCCAGAATTTAGTCTAATGGATTTCCTATGGAGGGGTTTGTTTGTTTACGATTAGCTTAATTACTCGACTATTGTTTGTCGTAGCTCAATGTTTTTAGTATGGTTAGATGGGGGACAAATTGGACTATAACATACTCAAAGGACATCCCCGTATCTCCAGTAGAAACATGACCTTGACACAAATGTTCGGATAATTATAAAAAAAACTTCGCGGTTTCGAACCTGTGGCCTTCCGGGAGTGAGGCGGATGCGATAACCGCTACACCAAAGATATGTTATTATTTTTAATCGAAAGAACAGGGTCAAGTAATTAAGCAATACGTGAACAAACAAACCCCTCCATAGAAAATGCATTAGACTATACTTTGCAGGCTCGTAACTCTGTTTCTACTGGAGATACGGGGATGTCCTTTGAGTATGTTACAGTCCAATTTGTCCCCCATCTAACCATACTAAAAACATTGAGCTACGACAAACAGGGGCCGAGTAATTAAGCTAAACGTAAACAAACAACCCGTCCATAGGAAATGCATTAGACTATACTTTGCAGGCCCATAACTCTGTGTCTACTAGAGATACGGGGATGTCCTTAGGATATGATATAGTCCAAATTGTCCCCCATCTAACCATACTAAAAACTTTGGGCTACGACAAACAGGGGCCGAGTAATTAAGCTAAACGTAAACAAACAACCCCTCCATAGGAAATGCATTAGACTATACTTTGCAGGCTCGTAACTCTGTTTCTACTGGAGATACGGGGATGACCTTTGAGTATGTTTTAGTCCAATTTGTCCCCCATCTAACCATACTAAAAACATTGAGCTACAACAAACAGGGGCCGAGATATTAAGCAAAATGTTCGTCAACTTTGGTATCGTCTCACTTATTTTTATTATGTTACTTATGATTTTTGCACTAAACTTTGGCGGCTCATAACTCTTGTCGTAGCTCAATGTTTTTAGTATGGTTAGATGGGGGACAAATTGGACTAAAACATACTCAAAGGACATCCCCGTATCTCTAGTAGACACAGAGTTATGGGCCTGCAAAGTATAGTCTAATGCATTTCCTATGGACGGGTTGTTTGTTTACGTTTAGCTTAATTACTCGGCCCCTGTTTATCGTAGCTCAATGTTTTTAGTATGGTTAGATGGGGGACAAATTGGACTGTAACATACTCAAAGGACATCCCCGTATCTACAGTAGAAACAGAGTTACGAGCCTGCAAAGTATAGTCTAATGCATTTTCTATGGAGGGGTTTGTTTGTTCACGTATTGCTTAATTACTTGACCCTGTTCTTTCGATTAAAAATAATAACATATCTTTAGTGTAGCGGTTATCGCATCCGCCTCACTCCCGGAAGGCCACAGGTTCGAAACCGCGAAGTTTTTTTTTTGCTTGGAACATGCAAAGACCTTTATAATTATCCGAACATTTGTGTCAAGGTCACATTATTTACATCCCCGTATCTCTGGTAGAACCAGAGTTACGAGCCTCCAGAATTTAGTCTAATGTATTTCCTATGGAGGGGTTTGTTTGTTTACGATTAGCTTAATTAATCGACTACTGTTTGTCGTAGCCCTAATTCTTAGTATGGCTAGATGGGGGACAAATTGGTCTATAACATACTCAAAGGACATCCCCGTATCTCCAGTAGAAACAGAGTTACGAGCCTGCAAAGTATAGTCTAATGCATTTTTTATGGAGGGGTTTGTTTGTTCATGTATTGCTTAATTACTTGACCCTGTTCTTTCGATTAAAAATAATAACATATCTTTAGTGTAGCGGTTATCGCATCCGCCTCACTCCCGGAAGGCCACAGGTTCGAAACCGCGAAGTTTTTTTTTTATAATTATCCGAACATTTGTGTCAAGGTCACATTATTTACATCCCCGTATCTCTGGTAGAACCAGAGTTACGAGCCTCCAGAATTTAGTCTAATGGATTTCCTATGGAGGGGTTTGTTTGTTTACGATTAGCTTAATTACTCGACTACTGTTTGTCGTAGCTCAATGTTTTTAGTATGGTTAGATGGGGGACAATTTGGACTATAACATATCCTAAGGACATCCCCGTATCTCTAGTAGACACGGAGTTATGGGCCTGCAAAATATAGTCTAATGCATTTCCTATGGACGGGTTGTTTGTTTACGTTTAGCTTAATTACTCGGCCCCTGTTTGTCGTAGCTCAATATTTTTAGTATGGTTAGATGGGGGACAAATTGGACTATAACATACTCAAAGGACTTCCCCGTATCTCCAGTAGAAACAGAGTTAAGAGCCTCCAAAGTATAGTCTAATGCATTTCCTATGGAGGGGGTTTGTTTCGTTACGTTTTGCTTAAGTACTCGGCCCCTGTTTGTCGTAGCCCAAAGTTTTTAGTATGGTTAGATGGGGGACAATTTGGACTATAACATATCCTAAGGACATCCCCGTATCTCCAGTAGAAACAGAGTTACGAGCCTGCAAAGTTTATTTTCAAAAATCAAAAGTAACCTTCTAACAATAAGTGAGACAAAAAGTAAGTTGACGACGATATTGAGGTAGCCTCAAGTTTAAAGTATCCTTGTATGGGGAGCAAAGAGTACTATAACATATGCAAAGGAGATCCCAGTATCTCTTGTAGAACAAGAGTTATGAGCCTCCAAAGTTTAGTGCAAAAATCATAAGTAACATAATAAAAATAAGTGAGACGATACCAAAGTTGACGAACATTTTGCTTAATATCTCGGCCCCTGTTTGTCGTAGCTCAATGTTTTCAGTATGGTTAGATGAAGGACAAATTGGACTATAACATATCCTAAGGACATCCCGGTATCTCTAGTAGACACAGAGTTATGGGCCTGCAAAGCATAGTCTAATGCATTTCCTATGGAGGCGTTTGTTTGTTCACGTATTGCTTAATTACTTGACCCTGTTCTTTCGATTAAAAATAATAACATATCTTTAGTGTAGCGGTTATCGCATCCGCCTCACTCCCGGAAGGCCACAGGTTCGAAACCGCTAAGTTTTTTTTTTGCTTGGAACATGCAAAGACCTTTATAATTATCCGAACATTTGTGTCAAGGTCACATTATTTACATCCCCGTATCTCTGGTAGAACCAGAGTTACGAGCCTGCAAAGTTTATTTTCAAAAATCAAAAGTAACCTTCTAACAATAAGTGAGACAAAAAATAAGTTGACGACGATATTGAGGTAGCCTCAAGTTTAAAGTATCCTTGTATGGGGAGCAAAGAGTACTATAACATATCCAAAGGAGATCCCAGTATCTCTTGTAGAACAAGAGTTATGAGCCTCCAAAGTTTAGTGCAAAAATCATAAGTAACATAATAAAAATAAGTGAGACGATACCAAAGTTGACGAACATTTTGCTTAATATCTCGGCCCTTTTTTGTCGTAGCTCAATGTTTTTAGTATGGTTAGATGGGGGACAAATTGGACTATAACATATCCTAAGGACATCCCCGTATCTCTAGTAGACACAGAGTTATGGGCCTGCAAAGTATAGTCTAATGCATTATTTAACTCTCTAATAATTTACGTTCTGAGCCTAAAAAATTTTGGAAATTTGTCGCCCTCAAATCGAAACTCCCAATTCCAAACTTTATGAAGAACAATGGGGATAGCATTACTGATTGTGCTATCATTGCTGCTAAATTCAATGAGTACTTTTGTTCTTGTTTTTGTAAATCTGGCCCAATTCCTAACCCAGCTGACAATTTGTATGATCTTCCGCTACCAGTCGATGATGAGCTAAACTTATTGTTTACTCCATCTTTGGTTGTCACCGCTATCAATAACCTGAAATGTAACTCTTCCCCTGGTCCAGATGGTATAACCCCAAAAATGTTACAGCTTTGTCGTGATAGTGTGTCGTATCCTTTGTCTGACTTTTTAAATTACTCGATGAAGGTAGGCAGACTTCCGGCTGCTTGGAAAAGGGTTAATTTTTTCCCTCTATATAAGGGTTCTTCCTTAGACAGATCTGATATGGCGTCCTACCGTCCCATATCCTTATCCTCTGTCTTCTGTAAAATTATGGAATCAATTGTATCTGATTTCATTAATTCTAAATGTATTAAGCCTGGCGTGCTCCCTGAAAAGCAGTTTGGTTTTAGAAAAGGCTTCAGTTGCGTAACGCAGTTAGTCCAGGCTTTCCATTCCTGGGCTTCTTTGTTGGACTTACGTGTACCATCTGATGTACATGTCATAATTTTTGACTGGAAAAAAGCCTTTGACTCTGTTCCTCATGATCGCCTCATTTTTAAGCTTTATGGTGTTGGTATTCGTGGTCCTATCCTAGCCTGGGTTGCTGATTTTTTAAGGAATCGTGAACAGAGAGTTGTCTTTCAAGGTGAATTTTCCGGTTATCAACCTGTTACCTCTGGCGTACCTCAGGGATCAATATTGGGTCCTTTACTGTTTATTTTGTACGCCCATGATCTTCACCTTGGTATTTCCCCTGATACTAACCTTTGGCAATACGCTGATGATTCCTTTCTCTCTCGAGCTGTGCGCTCTATGTCGGACACTGTGTTACTTCAGAGAGATATAAATATAATCGTTGACTGGGGAATTAGAAATCTTTTGTCTCTAAATGTATCGAAATGTTCATATATTATTTTAACTAGACGTCGCAATGTATTTAATGTTGATTATTGTGTCTCTAATCAAATCTTGCCTCGGGTCTTTAAATGTAAGCTACTTGGGATTTTTATTTCAAGTGATTTAAAATGGGCTGACCATGTCTTATACATTACCTCTAAAGCCAGGCGCTTGACTGGTTTAATTAATAGAACTTTTGGCCGTTCAAAAGCAGCTATTATAGCGTTTAAGGCTCTGGTAATTCCTGTTTTGGAATATGGGTCTGTGGTATGGTCTCCTCATTTTCGAAAGGATATTGACAGTGTTGAACGGGTTTTGAGACATTTTACTTCTTATCAATTGAACCAGTCATGGTTTAATAATATGCAAAATTGCAATAGAGTACAATATTGTGATCGTTTAAAAAGATTGAATTTTTTACCTATGTATGCACTGAGACAGTTTTCTAGTCTCGTCTTTTTATACCGGGTAATCTACTGTCATTATACCTTTCCTTTACTAGATTATGTCATTATTAATGAAAGGCACGAAATTTTGACATTTGCTATTGGTAAAGCTAGATGTGATGCACTTTTTCATTCATTTTTTTTTCGTGTCGTTAGGGATTGGAATTCTCTCCCAATTGACATAAGGTGTAGCAATACGCTAGCCTGTTTTAAATTTAAATTGTATCAAAAACTTTTAAATGACGATTGCATATTTTAATGCCTCTGCGATTTTATCTATATAACTATGGTTTTATATGACTATTGGTTTTTATAATTTTCTTTGTTTTAATTTAATTTATGTGTATTTTTTTTTCTTTTTGTATTTGTCTGGGTCAGCAAGCTTTGTACTGGGAGTTACTCCTTTTCTTGTTGGCCTCCAATTTATTGGGAAATAAATATTATTATTATTATTATTATTATTACTATGGAGGGGTTTGTTTGTTTACTATTAGCTTAATTACTCGACTACTGTTTGTCGTAGCTCAATGTTTTTAGTATGGTTAGATGGGGGACAAATTGGACTATAACATACTCAAAGGACATCCCCGTATCTCCAGTAGAAACAGAGTTACGAGCCTGCAAAGTATAGTCTAACTCATTTCCTATGGAGGGGGTTTGTTTCTTTACGTTTTGCTTAAGTACTCGGCCCCTGTTTGTCGTAGCCCAAAGTTTTTAGTATGGTTAGATGAGGGACAAATTGGACTATAACATATCCTAAGGACATCCCGGTATCTCCAGTAGAAACAGAGTTACGAGCCTGCAAAGTTTATTTTCAAAAATCAAAAGTAACCTTCTAACAATAAGTGAGACAAAAAGTAAGTTGACGACGATATTGAGGTAGCCTCAAGTTTAAAGTATCCTTGTATGGGGAGCAAAGAGTACTATAACATATCCAAAGGAGATCCCAGTATCTCTTGTAGAACAAGAGTTATGAGCCTCCAAAGTTTAGTGCAAAAATCATAAGTAACATAATAAAAATAAGTGAGACGATACCAAAGTTGACGATCATTTTGCTTAATATCTCGGCCCCTGTTTGTCGTAGCTCAATGTTTTTAGTATGGTTAGATGGGGGACAATTTGGACTATATCATATCCTAAGGACATCCCCGTATCTCTTGTAGACACAGAGTTATGGGCCTGCAAAGTATAGTCTAATGCATTTCCTATGGACGGGTTGTTTGTTTACGTTTAGCTTAATTACTCGGCCCCTGTTTGTCGTAGCTCAATGTTTTTAGTATGGTTAGATGGGGGACAAATTGGACTATAACATACTCAAAGGACATCCCCGTAACTCCAGTAGAAACAGAGTTACGAGCCTGCAAAGTATAGTCTAACTCATTTCCTATGGAGGGGGTTTGTTTCTTTACGTTTTGCTTAAGTACTCGGCCCCTGTTTGTCGTAGCCCAAAGTTTTTAGTATGGTTAGATGAAGGACAAATTGGACTATAACATATCCTAAAGACATCCCGGTATCTCCAGTAGAAACAGAGTTACGAGCCTGCAAAGTTTATTTTCAAAAATCAAAAGTAACCTTCTAACAATAAGTGAGACAAAAAATAAGTTGACGACGATATTGAGGTAGCCTCAAGTTTAAAGTATCCTTGTATGGGGAGCAAAGAGTACTATAACATATCCAAAGGAGATCCCAGTATCTCTTGTAGAACAAGAGTTATGAGCCTCCAAAGTTTAGTGCAAAAATCATAAGTAACATAATAAAAATAAGTGAGACGATACCAAAGTTGACGAACATTTTGCTTAATATCTCGGCCCCTGTTTGTCGTAGCTCAATGTTTTTAGTATGGTTAGATGGGGGACAAATTGGACTATAACATACTCAAAGGACATCCCCGTATCTCCAGTAGAAACAGAGTTACGAGCCTGCAAATTATAGTCTAATGCATTTTCTATGGAGGGGTTTGTTTGTTCACGTATTGCTTAATTACTTGACCCTGTTCTTTCGATTAAAAATAATAACATATCTTTAGTGTAGCGGTTATCGCATCCGCCTCACTCCCGGAAGGCCACAGGTTCGAAACCGCGAAGTTTTTTTTTTTTATTGGAACATGCAAAGATCTTTATAATTATCCGAACATTTGTGTCAAGGTCACATTATTTACATCCCCGTATCTCTGGTAGAACCAGAGTTACGAGCCTCCAGAATTTAGTCTAATGTATTTCCTATGAAGGGGTTTGTTTGTTTACGATTAGCTTAATTACTCGACTACTGTTTGTCGTAGCCCTAATTCTTAGTATGGCTAGATGTTGGACAAATTGGTCTATAACATACTCAAAGGACATCCTCGTATCTCCAGTAGAAACAGAGTTACGAACCTGCAAATTATAGTCTAACTCATTTCCTATGGAGGGGGTTTGTTTCTTTACGTTTTGCTTAAGTACTCGGCCCCTGTTTGTCGTAGCCCAAAGTTTTTAGTATGGTTAGATGAAGGACAAATTGGACTATAACATACTCAAAGGACATCCCCGTATCTCCAGTAGAAACAGAGTTACGAGCCTGCAAATTATAGTCTAATGCATTTTCTATGGAGGGGTTTGTTTGTTCACGTATTGCTTAATTACTTGAACCTGTTCTTTCGATTAAAAATAATAACATATCTTTAGTGTAGCGGTTATCGCATCCGCCTCACTCCCGGAAGGCCACAGGTTCGAAACCGCGAAGTTTTTTTTTTTTGCTTGGAACATGCAAAGACCTTTATAATTAATCGAACATTTGTGTCAAGGTCACATTATTTACATCCCCGTATCTCTGGTAGAACCAGAGTTACGAGCCTCCAGAATTTAGTCTAATGTATTTCCTATGGAGGGGTTTGTTTGTTTACGATTAGCTTAATTACTCGACTACTGTTTGTCGTAGCCCTAATTCTTAGTATGGCTAGATGTTGGACAAATTGGTCTATAACATACTCAAAGGACATCCCCGTATCTCCAGTAGAAACAGAGTTACGAGCCTGCAAAGTATAGTCTAATGCATTTTCTATGGAGGGGTTTGTTTGTTCACGTATTGCTTAATTACTTGACCCTGTTCCTTCGATTAAAAATAATAACATATCTTTAGTGTAGCGGTTATCGCATCCGCCTCACTCCCGGAAGGCCACAGGTTCGAAACCGCGAAGTTTTTTTTTTTTGCTTGGAACATGCAAAGACCTTTATAATTATCCGAACATTTGTGTCAAGGTCACATTATTTACATCCCCGTATCTCTGGTAGAACCAGAGTTACGAGCCTGCAAAGTATATTTTCAAAAATCAAAAGTAACCTTCTAACAATAAGTGAGACAAAAAGTAAGTTGACGACGATATTGAGGTAGCCTCAAGTTTAAAGTATCCTTGTATGGGGAGCAAAGAGTACTATAACATATCCAAAGGAGATCCCAGTATCTCTTGTAGAACAAGAGTTATGAGCCTCCAAAGTTTAGTGCAAAAATCATAAATAACATAATAAAAATAAGTGAGACGATACCAAAGTTGACGAACATTTTGCTTAATATCTCGGCCCCTGTTTGTCGTAGATCAATGTTTTTAGTATGGTTAGATGGGAGACAAATTGGACTAAAACATACTCAAAGGACATCCCCGTATCTCCAGTAGAAACAGAGTTACGAGCCTGCAAAGTATAGTATAATGCATTTTCTATGGAGGGGTTTGTTTGTTCACGTATTGCTTAATTACTTGACCCTGTTCTTTCGATTAAAAATAATAACATATCTTTAGTGTAGCGGTTATCGCATCCGCCTCACTCCCGGAAGGCCACAGGTTCGAAACCGCGAAGTTTTTTTTTATAATTATCCGAACATTTGTGTCAAGGTCACATTATTTACATCCCCGTATCTCTGGTAGAACCAGAGTTACGAGCCTCCAGAATTTAGTCTAATGTATTTCCTATGGAGGGGTTTGTTTGTTTACGATTAGCTTAATTACTCGACTACTGTTTGTCGTAGCCCTAATTCTCAGTATGGCTAGATGGGGGACAAATTGGTCTATAACATACTCTAAGGACATCCCCGTATCTCCAGTAGAAACAGAGTTACGAGCCTGCAAAGTATATTTTCAAAAATCAAAAGTAACCTTCTAACAATAAGTGAGACAAAAAGTAAGTTGACGACGATATTGAGGTAGCCTCAAGTTTAAAGTATCCTTGTATGGGGAGCAAAGAGTACTATAACATATCCAAAGGAGATCCCAGTATCTCTTGTAGAACAAGAGTTATGAGCCTCCAAAGTTTAGTGCAAAAATCATAAGTAACATAATAAAAATAAGTGAGACGATACCAAAGTTGACGAACATTTTGCTTAATATCTCGGCCCTTGTTTGTCGTAGCTCAATGTTTTTAGTATGGTTAGATGGGGGACAAATTGGACTATAACATACTCAAAGGACATCCCCGTATCTCCAGTAGAAACAGAGTTACGAGCCTGCAAAGTATAGTCTAACGCATTTTCTATGGAGGGGTTTGTTTGTTCACGTATTGCTTAATTACTTGACCCTGTTCTTTCGATTAAAAATAATAACATATCTTTGGTGTAGCGGTTATCGCATCCGCCTCACTCCCGGAAGGCCACAGGTTCGAAACCGCGAAGTTTTTTTTTTTTATTGGAACATGCAAATATCTTTATAATTATCCGAACATTTGTGTCAAGGTCACATTATTTACATCCCCGTATCTCTGGTAGAACCAGAGTTACGAGCCTCCAAAATTTAGTCTAATGTATTTCCTATGAAGGGGTTTGTTTGTTTACGATTAGCTTAATTACTCGACTACTGTTTGTCGTAGCCCTAATTCTTAGTATGGCTAGATGTTGGACAAATTGGTCTATAACATACTCAAAGGACATCCTCGTATCTCCAGTAGAAACAGAGTTACGAACCTGCAAATTATAGTCTAACTCATTTCCTATGGAGGGGGTTTGTTTCTTTACGTTTTGCTTAAGTACTCGGCCCCTGTTTGTCGTAGCCCAAAGTTTTTAGTATGGTTAGATGAAGGACAAATTGGACTATAACATACTCAAAGGACATCCCCGTATCTCCAGTAGAAACAGAGTTACGAGCCTGCAAATTATAGTCTAATGCATTTTCTATGGAGGGGTTTGTTTCTTCACGTATTGCTTAATTACTTGACCCTGTTCTTTCGATTAAAAATAATAACATATCTTTAGTGTAGCGGTTATCGCATCCGCCTCACTCCCGGAAGGCCACAGGTTCGAAACCGCGAAGTTTTTTTTTTTGCTTGGAACATGCAAAGACCTTTATAATTAATCGAACATTTGTGTCAAGGTCACATTATTTACATCCCCGTATCTCTGGTAGAACCAGAGTTACGAGCCTCCAGAATTTAGTCTAATGTATTTCCTATGGAGGGGTTTGTTTGTTTACGATTAGCTTAATTACTCGACTACTGTTTGTCGTAGCCCTTATTCTTAGTATGGCTAGATGTTGGACAAATTGGTCTATAACATACTCAAAGGACATCCCCGTATCTCCAGTAGAAACAGAGTTACGAGCCTGCAAAGTATAGTCTAATGCATTTTCTATGGAGGGGTTTGTTTGTTCACGTATTGCTTAATTACTTGACCCTGTTCCTTCGATTAAAAATAATAACATATCTTTAGTGTAGCGGTTATCGCATCCGCCTCACTCCCGGAAGGCCACAGGTTTGAAACCGCGAAGTTTTTTTTTTGCTTGGAACATGCAAAGACCTTTATAATTATCCGAACATTTGTGTCAAGGTCACATTATTTACATCCCCGTATCTCTGGTAGAACCAGAGTTACAAGCCTCCAGAATTTAGTCTAATGTATTTCCTATGGAGGGGTTTGTTTGTTTACGATTAGCTTAATTACTCGACTACTGTTTGTCGTAGCCCTAATTCTTAGTATGGCTTGATGGGGGACAAATTGGTCTATAACATACTCAAAGGACATCCCCGTATCTCCAGTAGAAACAGAGTTACGAGCCTGCAAAGTTTATTTTCAAAAATCAAAAGTAACCTTCTAACAATAAGTGAGACAAAAAGTAAGTTGACGACGATATTGCGGTAGCCTCAAGTTTAAAGTATCCTTGTATGGGGAGCAAAGAGTACTATAACATATCCAAAGGAGATCCCAGTATCTCTTGTAGAACAAGAGTTATGAGCCTCCAAAGTTTAGTGCAAAAATCATAAGTAACATAATAAAAATAAGTGAGACGATACCAAAGTTGACGAACATTTTGCTTAATATCTCGGCCCCTGTTTGTCGTAGCTCAATGTTTTTAGTATGGTTAGATGGGGGACAAATTGGAATATAACATACTCAAAGGACATCCCCGTATCTCCAGTAGAAACAGAGTTACGAGCCTGCAAAGTATAGTCTAATGCATTTCCTATGGAGGGGTTGTTTGTTTACGTTTAGCTTAATTACTCGGCCCCTGTTTCTCGTAGCCCAAAGTTTTTAGTATGGTTAGATGGGGGACAAATTGGACTATAACATATCCTAAGGACATCCCCGTATCTCAAGTAGACACAGAGTAATGGGCCTGCAAAGTATAGTCTAATGCATTTCCTGTGGAGGGGTTTGTTTGTTTACGATTAGCTTAATTACTCGACTACTGTTTGTCGTAGCCCTAATTCTTAGTATGGCTAGATGGGGGACAAATTGGTCTATAACATACTCAAAGGACATCCCCGTATCTCCAGTAGAAACAGAGTTACGAGCCTGCAAAGTTTTTTTTCAAAAATCAAAAGTAACCTTCTAACAATAAGTGAGACAAAAAATAAGTTGACGACGATATTGAGGTAGCCTCAAGTTTAAAGTATCCTTGTATGGGGAGCAAAGAGTACTATAACATATCCAAAGGAGATCCCAGTCTCAGATGTGACGTAAAAAGTCAAGGTTTTTACATAATACCTGACGAGCATTTAACTTTTGGGCTTCCGTGGCGCAATGGTTAGCGCGTTCGGCTGTTAACCAATAGGTTGGTGGTTCGAGCCCATCCGGGAGCGGTGTTTCGAGGTCTCAGATGTGACGTAAAAAGTCAAGGTTTTTACACAATACCTAACGAGCATTTAACTTTTGGGCTTCCGTGGCGCAATGGTTAGCGCGCTCGGCTGTTAACCAATAGGTTGGTGGTTCGAGCCCATCCGGGAGCGGTGTTGTGAGGTCTCAGATGTGACGTAAAAAGTCAAGGTTTTTACACAATACCTGACGAGCATTTAACTTTTGGGCTTCCGTGGCGCAATGGTTAGCGCGTTCGGCTGTTAACCAATAGGTTGGTGGTTCGAGCCCACCCGGGAGCGGTGTTGTGGGATCTGAAATGTAACGTAGAAAGCCAAAGTTTTTGCACAATAAATGACGACCATTTAATTTTTGGGCTTCCGTGGCGCAATGGTTAGCGCGTTCGGCTGTTAACCAATAGGTTGGTCGTTCGACCCCATCCGGGAGCGGTGTTGTGAGGTCTCAGATGTGACGTAAAAAGTCAAGGTTTTTACATAATACCTGACGAGCATTTAACTTTTGGGCTTCCGTGGCGCAATGGTTAGCGCGTTCGGCTGTTAACCAATAGGTTGGTGGTTCGAACCCATCCGGGAGCGGTGTTGTGAGGTCTCAGATGTGACGTAAAAAGTCAAGGTTTTCCACAATACCTGACAACCATTTAATTTCTGAGCTTCCGTGGCTCAATGGTTAGCGCGTTCGGCTGTTAACCAATAGGTTGGTGGTTCGACCCCATCCCGGAGCGGTGTTGTGAGGTCTCAGATGTGACGTAAAAAGTCAAGGTTATAAAGATGAAGGTTAATTTGTCTCACTTAATTTAAATTCGAATTTTTAACTAGCACTCTCGGCAACGGCCATAGCTTAGGCCGAGTTACGTCGATTTTGAAAATGTTATTAAAAATCGAGGTACATTTTTATTTATTGTTCAATCGAGATGAAATCACTTTTAATGAGTGTTTTATAGGGAATTAAGCTGAATTCGGTCAAAAATTTCTCCAGAAAAAAATGCATTCAAAAAAGTACCGAAAAAATCGCAGGTTTTTCTTCTTCAAGACACAAAATCCGTGAATACGATTTCTTATTGAAAATTGAATTTTAACAGTTTTTTGAATGAATATCGTTACATTGCTTGAATTAAAGCAAAAAGTATAAAAATAATGGTTTCAGTGGTTATATTTGAAAATAGTGTAGAAATACTCAAAATATGCTTCTTTGGCCGTGAAACGTCGATTTTGAAAATGTTATTAAAAATCGAGGTACATTTTTATTTATTGTCCTGACGAACATTTAATTTTTGGGCTTCCGTGGCTCAATGTTAGCGCGTTCGGCTGTTAATCGAAAGGTTGGTGGTTCGAGCCCATCCGGGAGCGGTGTTTTGGGATCTCAAATGTAACGTAAATAGCCAAAGTTTTTCCACAATACCTGACGACCATTTAATTTTTGGGCGTCCGTGGCGAATGGTTAGCGCGTTCGGCTGTTAACCGAAAGGTTGGTGGTTCGAGCCCATCCGGGAGCGGTGTTGTGACGTCTCAGATGTTACGTAAAATGTCAGAGTTTTTCCACAATACCTGACGAACATTTAATTTTTGGGCTTCCGTGGCGCAGTAATTAGCGCGTCCAGCTCTTAATCGAAAGGTTGGTGGTTCGAGCCCACCCGGAAGAGGTGTTGTGGGGTCTCAGATGTAGCGTTAAAAGTCAAAACTTTTCCACAATACGTGACAACCATTTAATTTCTGATCTTCCGTGGCTCAATGGTTAGCGCGTTCGGCTGTTAACCAATAGGTTGGTGGTTCGAGCCCACCCGGGAGCGGTGTTTTTGGATCTCAAATGTAACGTAAATAGCCAAAGTTTTTCCACAATACCTGACGACCATTTAATTTTTGGGCGTCCGTGGCGAATGGTTAGCGCGTTCGGCTGTTAACCGAAAGGTTGGTGGTTCGAGCCCATCCGGGAGCGGTGTTGTGAGGTCTCAGATGTGAAGTAAAAAGTCAAGGTTTTACCTCAATACCTGACGAAAATTTAATTTTGGGCTTCAGTGGCGCAATGGTCAGCGCGTTCAGCTGTTAACCGAAAGGTTGGTGGTTCGAGCCCTCCCAGGAGCGGTGTTGTGACGTCTCAGATGTAACGTAAAATGTCAGAGTTTTTCCACAATACCTGACGAGCATTTAATTTTTGGGCTTCCGTGGCGCAATGGTTAGCGCGTTCAGCTGTTAATCGAAAGGTTGGTGGTTCGAGCCCACCCGGGAGAGGTGTTGTGAGGTCTCAGATGTAGCGTAAAAAGTCAAAACTTTTCCACAATACGTGACAACCATTTATTTTTGGGCTTCCTTGGCGCAATGGTTAGCGCGTTCGGCTGTTAACCGAAAGGATGGTGGTTCGAGCCCACCTGGGAGAGGTGTTGTAGGGTCTCAGATGTAACGTAAAAAGTCATAACTTATCCACAAAACCTAACAACCATTTAATTTCTGAGCTTCTGTGGCTCAATGGTTAGCGCGTTCGGCTGTTAACCAATTGGTTGGTGGTTCGAGCCTATCTGGGAGAAGTGTTGTGACGTCTCAGATGTAACGTAAAATGTCAGAGTTTTTCCACAATACCTGACGAACATTTAATTTTTGGGCTTGCGTGGCGCAATGGTTAGCGCGTTCAGCTGTTAATCGAAAGGTTGGTGGTTCGAGCCCACCCGGGAGAGGTGTTGTTGGGTCTCATATGTAGCGTAAAAAGTCAAAACTTTTCCACAATACGTGACAACCATTTATTTTCTGAGCTTTCGTGGCTCAATGGTTAGCGCGTTCGGCTGTTAACCAATAGGTTGGTGGTTCGAGCCCACCCGGGAGCGGTGTTTTTGGATCTCAAATGTAACGTAAATAGCCAAAGTTTTTCTACAATACCTGACGACCATTTAATTTTTGGGCTTCCGTGGCGCAATGGTTAGTGCGTTCAGCTGTTAACCGAAAGGTTGGTGGTTCGAGCCCAAACGAGAGAGGATTTGTGGGGTCTCAGATGTAGCGTGAAAAGTCGTAACTTTTCAACAATACCTGACAACCATTTAATTTTTGGGCGTCCGTGGCGCAATGGCTAGCGCGTTCGGCTGTTAACCGAAAGGTTGGTGGTTCGAGCCCATCCGGGAGCGGTGTTGTGACGTCTCAGATGTTACGTAAAATGTCAGAGTTTTTCCACAATACCTGACGAACATTTAATTTTTGGGCTTCCGTGGCGCAGTAATTAGCGCGTCCAGCTCTTAATCGAAAGGTTGGTGGTTCGAGCCCACCCGGAAGAGGTGTTGTGGGGTCTCAGATGTAGCGTTAAAAGTCAAAACTTTTCCACAATACGTGACAACCATTTAATTTTTGGGCTTCCTTGGCGCAATGGTTAGCGCGTTCGGCTGTTAACCGAAAGGATGGTGGTTCGAGCCCACCTGGGAGAGGTGTTGTAGGGTCTCAGATGTAACGTAAAAAGTCATAACTTATCCACAAAACCTAACAACCATTTAATTTCTGAGCTTCTGTGGCTCAATGGTTAGCGCGTTCGGCTGTTAACCAATTGGTTGGTGGTTCGAGCCTATCCGGGAGAAGTGTTGTGACATCTCAGATGTAACGTAAAATGTCAGAGTTTTTCCACAATACCTGACGACCATTTAATTTTTGGGCGTCCGTGGCGAATGGTTAGCGCGTTCGGCTGTTAACCGAAAGGTTGGTGGTTCGAGCCCATCCGGGAGCGGTGTTGTGAGGCCTCAGATGTGAAGTAAAAAGTCAAAGTTTTACCTCAATACCTGACGAAAATTTAATTTTTGGGCTTCAGTGGCGCAATGGTTAGCGCGTTCGGCTATTAACCAATAGGTTGGTGGTTCGAGCCCATTCGGGAGAAGTGTTGTGACGTCTCAGATGTAACGTAAAATGTCAGAGTTTTTCCACAATACCTGACGAACATTTAATTTTTGGGCTTCAGTGGCGCAATGGTTAGCGCGTTCAGCTGTTAACCGAAAGGTTGGTGGTTCGAGCCCAAAAGAGAGGTTTTGTGGGGTCTCAGATGTAGCGTGAAAAGTCGTAACTTTTCAACAAAACCTGACAACCATTTAATTTTTGGGCGTCCGTGGCGCAATGGCTAGCGCGTTCGGCTGTTAACCGAAAGGTTGGTGGTTCGAGCCCATCCGGGAGCGGTGTTGTGACGTCTCAGATGTTACGTAAAATGTCAGAGTTTTTCCACAATACCTGACGAACATTTAATTTTTGGCCTTCCGTGGCGCAATAATTAGCGCGTCGAGCACTTAATCGAAAGGTTGGTGGTTCGAGCCCACCCGGAAGAGGTGTTGTGGGGTCTCAGATGTAGCGTTAAAAGTCAAAACTTTTCCACAATACGTGACAACCATTTAATTTCTGATCTTCCGTGGCTCAATGGTTAGCGCGTTCGGCTGTTAACCAATAGGTTGGTGGTTCGAGCCCACCCGGGAGCGGTGTTTTTGGATCTCAAATGTAACGTAAATAGCCAAAGTTTTTCCACAATACCTGACGACCATTTAATTTTTGGGCGTCCGTGGCGAATGGTTAGCGCGTTCGGCTGTTAACCGAAAGGTTGGTGGTTCGAGCCCATCCGGGAGCGGTGTTGTGACGTCTCAGATGTTACGTAAAATGTCAGAGTTTTTCCACAATACCTGACGAACATTTAATTTTTGGGCTTCCGTGGCGCAGTAATTAGCGCGTCCAGCTCTTAATCGAAAGGTTGGTGGTTTGAGCCCACCCGGAAGAGGTGTTGTGGGGTCTCAGATGTAGCGTTAAAAGTCAAAACTTTTCCACAATACGTGACAACCATTTAATTTCTGATCTTCCGTGGCTCAATGGTTAGCGCGTTCGGCTGTTAACCAATAGGTTGGTGGTTCGAGCCCACCCGGGAGCGGTGTTTTTGGATCTCAAATGTAACGTAAATAGCCAAAGTTTTTCCACAATACCTGACGACCATTTAATTTTTGGGCGTCCGTGGCGAATGGTTAGCGCGTTCGGCTGTTAGCCGAAAGGTTGGTGGTTCGAGCCCATCCGGGAGCGGTGTTGTGAGGTCTCAGATGTGAAGTAAAAAGTCAAAGTTTTACCTCAATACCTGACGAAAATTTAATTTTTGGGCTTCAGTGGCGCAATGGTCAGCGCGTTCAGCTGTTAACCGAAAGGTTGGTGGTTCGAGCCCTCCCGGGAGCGGTGTTGTGACGTCTCAGATGTAACGTAAAATGTCAGAGTTTTTCCACAATACCTGACGAGCATTTAATTTTTGGGCTTCCGTGGCGCAATGGTTAGCGCGTTCAGCTGTTAATCGAAAGGTTGGTGGTTCGAGCACACCCGGGAGAGGTGTTGTGAGGTCTCAGATGTAGCGTAAAAAGTCAAAACTTTTCCACAATACGTGACAACCATTTAATTTTTGGGCTTCCTTGGCGCAATGGTTAGCGCGTTCGGCTGTTAACCGAAAGGATGGTGGTTCGAGCCCACCTGGGAGAGGTGTTGTAGGGTCTCAGATGTAACGTAAAAAGTCATAACTTATCCACAAAACCTAACAACCATTTAAGTTCTGAGCTTCTGTGGCTCAATGGTTAGCGCGTTCGGCTGTTAACCAATTGGTTGGTGGTTCGAGCCTAACTGGGAGAAGTGTTGTGACGTC
>JAEQBA010002405.1:0-20488 GCA_019434445.1 Phalangium opilio | reverse complement strand
GGAGTAGTTCATTTTCGCGGCGGATGTCCGAAACACCCACGCATCGCGGGAGTCCGGTTCAAGAGTTTTCGCTCGTCCGGCTCGAATTATGCGGATTTAATAATATCTGATGACATCAGGAGGCGGGCGCCCAACGCGACGGATAAATTAATCGCGAAATAGCCGTATCGGCTATCGAGCCTTTTTTGCTGGTGAGGGTTATAGTTTTACCTCCAACGAAAGGACTTAGCGGTTTTCGCCTTCAACCGACATTAAGTTTTAGCGCGGAGTCGACACGGTACCATCTTCTCCGTAGGTAGTTAAGGTAGGTTCTGGTCTCTGGTTAAAGTTCTTTCTTTTTCGTTAACCATGAACTTCGAGGTAGGGCTTTCCCACGAGGGAATAACTACTTTCGGCTTTTAGTCCTTTGATGGACATGGCGCCTAAGGTTCGTTACCTTATATTTTAGTTCGGCGACATCGTTCCCGCACATGTGCCTTCCGATCTTTATCGTTCTAGGAGCCATTGCGGCGGGCCAATACTTTTCATTCGCGCACAAAGGATGACAGATATTATTTACAACTTAACGATAGGCAATATATATACACACACTATAACATATACAATATATACACCATGACCTGTATTTTTGGTAACTCTCGGTAAAAATATTCAGGTGGGGCACTTAAAGATAAAGATCGAGGAGTTTCGAGGAATACCAGATAAAAACTTGGGGGTGCTTAGCGTGATTGGGAAGGCTTGGTAATTGCTTTGTAAATTCTCGTGGCCTTTGAGAATTTAAAGTTGTCGGTTCCTTTCTGACGATCTTTGACCAGCAATAGAATCGCGCAGAAAGGTTCCAAGAAAAAGATACAATTATAGGAATATGACTAAAGGGATCATGAAATGGTAGAAAATATCAGTTTTAGGGAAATGGCTAAATTTTATCGTTACAACTCCCCCCGGACTGGCTTCGAACGTCCTCGGTCGACCAAATTAAAATTAATAAACAAGGAAAAAAAATAAGTGAAATCAATGGCAGGGCAAAAAAAAAAATTCATGTAAACAACAATTTAGTACGATAAGATAACATCATCATTTAAAATTATAGGGGAGACAGGAAAATTGGTAATAACAAAACAAATCAATTAAACTAAATAAATTGGGGGACACAAGCAAAAATGTTAAACACAAAAAAAATTTTTTTAGTATGAACGAGATATCTCAATATGTACAAGTGCACTTTTCATTAAACTAACAAAATTATATTAACTGGGTAAAATTCATACACGAGCAGTGGCTCTTCCAGTTACGGGATCCCTGGGTCGCAAAACACGACCATTAAACTCATTTGGTGCCAAGTCATCACCCTGCTCACTATCATTAGGTTCCGCTGGGGACGAATCAAAATCACTCTCTTGAAGGATTAACTCGTGCCGCTCAGTGTACGGTTTTAATTGGGAAATGTGAAACGTTCCAAAAAGTACCTTTTTCGTTTTCATATTTTCTAACCGATACGTTCGTGGGCTTAGCTTTTTAGCTATTCTCTAGGGTCCTTCATATTTTTCCGCCAATTTAGCAACAAAATTGTCGCCTGCGCTAGAGAGGTGATGGGTACGTTTTAATACTAAGTCTCCTTCCTCCAACTCAAAGTCTCTATGCCTCTTGTCATAGTTAGCTTTTTGTCTAACCTGAGCCTTCTTAATGTTTTCATAAGCAGTTTCCACGGCTTTTTGTACCTTTGGAAACAGAATGAGGCCATAGTCGCTCTCGTTGTCATCAACTAACAAATTATTCGGGTGTTGGGGGGTGATTAAATTACACACTGTGCGAATTTCGCGCCCAAACATCAATTCGGCCGGGCTAAAGCCGGTTGATTCATTTACCGCGCTTCGGATGGCCATTGCATATTGCTGAAGACCTTCGTCCCAGTCTTTATGGTTACTAGTGACGTAGGAAGCTATCATAGTTCCTAATATCTGATTAAAACGTTCGGTCGGATTTTCCTGAGCATGATACAATGATGTAAACTTCTGCTTTATTCCTAACCTTTTAAAAACGTCGCGGAAAAGTTTGCCGCAAAACTGTTTTCCGTTATCACTAGTTACAGACGAGGGCAAACCGAAACGGGTAAAAACGTCATCAATTAAGTGTTTAACAATTGGTTTTGTGGTAGCAGAACGGAGGGGAAAAACTTCAACCCATTTCGTTAAATAATCTGCTACGACAAGGATATATTTATATCCGCGTTTGCTCCTACAGTACGGGCCTTTTAAATCTATTGAAATAGCAGAAAAGGGTTCAGTCACGTCACTGCATTGCATTAATCCAGCCGGAAGTTGGCGAGGAGTTTTGTGTTTCTGGCAAACCGTACATGAACTACAATACTTTAAAATATCAAGGGTTATGCCTTCCCACGTGAACTGGCTCTGAACTCGTTTCATTGTTTTTCGAGAACCGAAATGGCCGGCGGACGGAATATCGTGGCTTAAATACAAAATACGCGCTTTCATCGCCTCGGGGACAAATATTTTAAATGAATCCCATCCGTGGGTGGTTTTTCTTGTGTCTTTATACAAAATCTCATCACGAATATCACATAAAGGCGCTATTTTCTCAATCCAGTCCTTTAAGGATGAGTCATCGGGTAAGTGGCCGTCGCGTAAATAACTAAGGAGTGGACCAAGTTTTGGGTCCTTATTTTGTGCTTCAATTAATTCCTTAGTTTCGTATAACACTAAACGTCTGTCGGGGTTGACGTTTGAAATTGCGGCCACCTGGCCATCTGATAAGGAAACTGGTGAGACAGAGTCCTCCGGAATTCGGGATAGGGCGTCAGCCACCGAATTGTTTTTACCGGGGACGTGGTGAATATCAAAATCAAAAGTTTGTAAATGCGCATTCCACCGGGCGAACTTTCCCGTGGGGTCAGGAGCACGGTGAAGCCATTTTAGGGCGCTATGGTCGGTATAAATTTCAAATTTAGTTCCCTCGATGTAGGGTCTAAAAGTATCCACTCCAAATTTCACGGCGAGACATTCTCTTTCCGTGGTGGAATACTTTCTTTGTGTATCATTGAGAGACTTACTCGCGTATTGTATCACGTGTTTTCGTCCGTCAATGATTTGAGATAAGACGGCCCCCAACCCCACGTTAGACGCATCGCAGTGTACAATAAAGGGGTAACGATAATCAGGGGCGCTGAGTATGGGGGCTGAGGACAAGTGATGTTTCAACGTATTGAAAGCGGATTCCTGCTGTGCGGTCCAGTGCCAAGCGACGTCGTTTTTCATCAATAAATTAAGGGGGCTGGCTATCTTCGAAAAATCTTTTATAAATCGTCTATAGTAAGACGCCATGCCCAGGAAACGACGAAGCTGTTTTAAGTTTTTAGGGGTTGGATAGTTGCGAATGGAATCCGTTTTCTCCGTATCTACTTGTATACCGTCGTAACTAACGACATGTCCTAATACGCGGCATTCCTGCCTACAAAATTGCGTTTTTGACGCCTTAACGGTTAGTCCTGACTTAAATAATCTTTGAAATACCTGACCTAAAGTAGCCAAATGGGTATCGAAATCAGACGATGCTATGATTAGGTCGTCTAAATAGGCGCATACGCCCGAATTAAATAAGTCCCCGAAAATATTGTTTACCATTCTCTGGAACGTGGCAGGGGCATTGGTCAGGCCAAACATTAATACTTTAGGCCTAAAAAGACCTCTATGTGTTACGAAGGCAGCTATGTCACGATGTGCCTCGTGAAGGGGTACCTGCCAATACCCGCTGCGCATGTCCAGAGTGGTTATATAGCGAGGCTTGCTGATAGATTCCAATATATCATCAATTCGGGGAAGGGGGTAAGCGTCCTTCCTTGTTACGGAATTTAGGTTGCGATAATCTTGGCATAGTCTTGGAGCTCTTGGGGGTTTACAAATTAAAACACTGGGTGCAGCCCAAGGACTATCAGAGGGTTCTATTAAATCTAGTCGCAACATATCATTGATAATTTCGTCGATTTGAGATCGTTTCGCGGGGGAATATCTATATGGGGCGGTAGCTAATGGCAAACTATTTCCAACGTCGATGTAATGCTCGACTTTGTTTGTTTTACCCGGGATTAAAGAAAATATGGACTTGTATTGATCAACTAAAGAACTTAATCGCGACTTTTTGTTGGCATCCAATGGAGCGTCGTCCAAAGCCTTATTTATACCCTCGAGGTCTATGTTATTGTCAATATTTTGTAAAGATAAATTAAAAATACTGCCTTTACGATCAACGGCAGTGGTAAAGCTTAACTTTTCCGTAGGTTTTCCGGGATAACAAAAGGTATTTCGACCATAGTCGATTACCATACCAACATAACCCAATAAATCACGTCCCAGTATGCATTGATATGGGATACCGGAAACGTACGCTGCTTCAAACTTTACTTGTTTTCCGGGTAAACAAAATGGAACGGTGACGGTTCCATGGGTGGCCAACAAAGTCGAATCGGGTTGATATAAAGCTAGATTGCAATTAGAGGTTAGATAACCTTGTCGTTCTAAAAGGGGTTTAAGGTCTTTATGAATTAAAGTGTTGGTGGAGCCAGAGTCAATTAAAGCCAAGCACGGTATTGTACCTAAAAATATTTGCAAAAAATCTCTACCCTCCGGCAAGGAGGGGGCCTCTGGCTGTGATTTTACCGTGCTTGGTTTGGGGGTTTTTAAGCTGGCGACATGGGCGGTCCCGAGACGACGACCCTTTCGCCGCTCGCGTCGCCTCTTTGCGCGTTTCCCGACCCCGATTCTTGATTCAAGAGATCAGGACAAAAGGGACGTACGTGGCCTACCTTTTGACAACCGTAACAAGTCACGTTAGGGTTGTAGTATGCACCAGAAGGGGGGTTAACTCTTTCGCGCGGAGGATTGCTCTGCTGGGAGTTATTTCGGACACTGGAATTATTCTGGCGAGTTTGAAAAACGGTACGGCTATTATTTATGGGCCTATTTGAAAAATTATTTGATCGAGTGTCAAAACTATTCGATCTAGAATTGAAATTATTGGGCCTACTATTATCACGGCCTGAGGCATTAGAAGGGCGCGACGAGTTGCTGGGACCACTGTTTGGTACCGAGACGCTATTTCTAACAATAGGGGGATTAGGGTTGATTTGGTCCCTACCTTCCCTTCGGACGATAGTTTCTACGCCCATAGCGTCGTCTAAGAGCTCTCGTACACTCGCATAGTGATCCTTTACCACTATGTATTTTTGGATATTGTCCCTTAAATTGTGTCGGATCACTTTAATCTTTTTCTCTTCTGAAAAAGGCTTATTCAATTGACTAAACAGTTTCTGCATGTTTTCTACGAATTCACAAACGGATTCATGCTGTTTTTGTTTTCTATCATAAATTTTACTTTTGACGATTTCGTCTTGACCCTTTCTCTCAAACTTCGCTCTTAAGCTTTGTTCAAAATCTGAGTATGTAAGAAAGGGGGCGTTTTCTACGTAAAAGTCGAACGCGGGACCGTGAAGAGAGGGACAAATAAACCTTTGTAAAAATACTTCATCGGTTACGTTATGCGCATATCTTAGCTGTTTCGCTTTCTGTAAAAACTCTTTGGGTCCTGGATCTGTCGGATTCCCTGAGTATTTCAGAGTGGGCATGGGGGCGGAATAAACAAAAGGGGTAGCTTCCACATTTAAACTAGGAGTAGGAGTATTATTCACTACTGGATTTGGAATGGACGCCTGGGCTACGCCGCTACTGCCGCTATGACTAGCACTAGCTATTGATAATGCGCTCGGAGCAAATGTAATGGGTGTAGTGTTATGAGCAACAACACCGGTATTGGCCAAACCAGGATTAACTCCAGGAGTTGGTTGCGTAATATTTAATGGCTGAACTAACGAAGCAATAGAAACCTGAGGTGGAGTCACCACACTAGTTGAGGACGAAATAGGTGCCTGGGGCACTGTAGGGGTTATATTCTGATTTTGAGCATTTAGCAACTGAGTAACTAGATCACTAAGCCGTTTTTGTTCGGCAGCCTGCTGAGTCAACTGGGCCATGATAAGAGTTAAAACATCAGGCGGGGTAGCGTTAATATTTGCATTACCGCTCACACTAGCGTTTAGTGGTATGTTAGTGTTCGCAGCGTTCGCTGTTGCAACCGTCGGGGTTGCCGTATTAATATTGACCGACGAACTCGGTGGAATATTTTGGACATTACTACCCGCTAGTAACGTGACATTACTTGTACTAGTACTAGGGATAGGGGAAGTACTTCTATTCGGCGAAGCACTTCTAGAAGAAGGATTGCTACGAGTTACTAAGCCCATGTTCGTATTTCGAATATTATAACGCTCGTTTCTAGATAATCGACATAAAAGCCTATCTTGGGCGCTAAACCGAGAATACGGACTGTAATTTTCCTCACTCATAAAAAAATTCTTGAATACCAAAATAAAAGAACGACAAATAAAACAAATAAAAACGGGGGAGAATTTCAAAAACCAATTAAAACTTGGAACCAAATATTAAAAATAGGATAATCAACTTTTCAAAGTAAATAATCTACAATACAACCTGGAAAAACCAATGCCTAAATCTACCAACCAACTAATCAACAAAATAAACAAACTAACAAACCTACAAGATTCAAATTGGCAACCAGGAAATATTGAGATAATTTCTTAATTCAGTTTCATACGTATCTTAACTTCAGTTTCATTAAAATTGGAATCCCGGCACGGACCCCCAGTTTGTAGCGATTTTTGGGGTACCATTAATAAAGATATGAGAATTTGGGAAATAACACTTCGCCAAAAAAAGGTTTATACAAATTAGTGCTGGTCCGGGTCATGTTAAAGGGGGAGAATTAAATTAAATAGGATTTGGTCAGTTTGTCTAGGGGAATTTTGCATAGGTTCGTAATAAGAAACAATATTGAGAGTTACCAAAAGAATGTTTAATCACTACTAAATACTAATTAATGAACGATAGCAAAGTAATTAAACCTGGTCATGACCTTTGTACTAAGTACAACTAATACAAAACAATACAACACAAATAATTAAATATCGTGCGCAATATAAATAAACAGAAAAACTTCTTAACAAAATAATTAAATACGGTCAACGTTACGTGTCCTTTGGCGGGAGTAGTTCATTTGCGCGGCTGATGTCCGAAACACCACCGCACCGCGGGAGTCCGGTTTAAGAGTTTTCGCTCGTCCGGCTCGAATTATGCGGATTTAATAAACATCTGATGTCATCAGGAGGCGGGCGCCCAACGCGGCGGATAAATTTAATTGTGAAATAGCCGTATAGGCTATCGAGCCTTTTTTGCGGGTGAGGGTTATAGTTTTAACCTCCGAAAGAAAAAAACTTAGCGGTTTTAGCATTTAACCGACATTACGTTTTAGCGCGGAGTCGACACGGTACCATCTTCTCCGTAGGTAGTTAAGGTAGGTTCTGGTCTCTGGTTAAAGTTCTTTCTTTTTCGTTAACCATGAACTTCGAGGTAGGGCTTTCCCACGAGGGAATAACTACTTTCGGCTTTTTAGTCCTTTGATGGACATGGCGCCTAAGGTTCGTTACCTTATATTTTAGTTCGGCGACATCGTTCCCGCACATGTGCCTTCCGATCTTTATCGTTCTAGGAGCCATTGCGGCGGGCCAATACTTTTCATTCGCGCACAAAGGATGACAGATATTATTTACAACTTAACGATAGGCAATATATATACACACACTATAACATATACAATATATACACCATGACCTGTATTTTTGGTAGCTCTCGGTAAAAATATTCAGGTGGGGCACTTAAAGATAAAGATCGAGGAGTTTCGAGGAATACCAGATAAAAACTTGGGGGTGCTTAGCGTGATTGGGAAGGCTTGGTAATTGCTTTGTAAATTCTCGTGGCCTTTGAGAATTTAAAGTTGTCGGTTCCTTTCTGACGATCTTTGACCAGCAATAGAATCGCGCAGAAAGGTTCCAAGAAAAAGATACAATTATAGGAATATGACTAAAGGGATCATGAAATGGTAGAAAATATCAGTTTTAGGGAAATGGCTAAATTTTATCGTTACAGGTGGTTCGAGCCCACCCGGGAGAGGTGTTGTGAGGTCTCAGATGTAGCGTGAAAAGTCAAAATTTTTCCATAATACGTGATAACCATTTATTTTCTGATCTTTCGTGGCTCAATGGTTAGAGCGTTAGGCTGTTAACCAATAGCTTGGTGGTTCGAGCCCACCCGGGAGCGGTGTTTTTGGATCTCAAATATAACGTAAATAGCCAAAGTTTTTCTACAATACCTGACGACCATTTAATTTTTGGGCTTCCGTGGCGCAATGGTTAGTGCGTTCAGCTGTTAACCGAAAGGTTGGTGGTTCGAGCCCAAACGAGAGAGGATTTGTGGGGTCTCAGATGTAGCGTGAAAAGTCGTAACTTTTCAACAATACCAACAACCATTTAATTTTTGGGCGTCCGTGGCGCAATGGCTAGCGCGTTCGGCTGTTAACCGAAAGGTTGGTGGTTCGAGCCCACCCGGAAGAGGTGTTGTGGGGTCTCAGATGTAGCGTTAAAAGTCAAAACTTTTCACACAATACGTGACAACCATTTAATTTCTGATCTTCCGTGGCTCAATGGTTAGCGCGTTCGGCTGTTAACCAATAGGTTGGTGGTTCGAGCCCACCCGGGAGCGGTGTTTTTGGATCTCAAATGTAACGTAAATAGCCAAAGTTTTTCCACAATACCTGACGACCATTTAATTTTTGGGCGTCCGTGGCGAATGGTTAGCGCGTTCGGCTGTTAACCGAAAGGTTGGTGGTTCGAGCCCATCCGGGAGCGGTGTTGTGAGGTCTCAGATGAAGTAAAAAGTCAAGGTTTTACCTCAATACCTGACGAAAATTTAATTTTTGGGCTTCAGTGGCGCAATGGTCAGCGCGTTCAGCTGTTAACCGAAAGGTTGGTGGTTCGAGCCCTCCCGGGAGCGGTGTTGTGACGTCTCATATGTAACGTAAAATGTCAGAGTTTTTCCACAACACCTGACGAACATTTAATTTTTGGGCTTCCGTGGCGCAATGGTTAGCGCGTTCAGCTGTTAACCGAAAGGTTGGTGGTTCGAGCCCATCCGGGAGCGGTGTTGTGACGTCTCAGATGTAGCGTGAAAAGTCAAACTTTTTCCATAATACGTGATAACCATTTATTTTCTGATCTTTCGTGGCTCAATGGTTAGCGCGTTCGGCTGTTAACCAATAGGTTGGTGGTTCGAGCCCACCCGGGAGCGGTGTTTTTGGATCTCAAATGTAACGTAAATAGCCAAAGTTTTTCCACAATACCTGACGACCATTTAATTTTTGGGCTTCCGTGGCGCAATGGTTAGCGCGTTCGGCTGTTAACCAATAGGTTGGTGGTTCGAGCCCATCCGGGAGCGGTGTTGTGAGGTCTCAGATGTGACGTAAAAAGTCAAGGTTTTTACACAATACCTGACGAGCATTTAATTTTTGGGCTTCCGTGGCGCAATGGTTAGCGCGTTCGGCTGTTAACCAATAGGTTGGTGGTTCGAGCCCATCCGGGAGCGGTGTTGTGACGTCTCAGATGTGACGTAAAATGTCAGAGTTTTTCCACAATACCTGACGAACATTTAATTTTTGGGCTTCCGTGGCGCAATGGTTAGCGCGTTCGGCTGTTAATCAATAGGTTGGTGGTTCGAGCCCACCCGGGAGCGGTGTTGTGAGGGTCTCAGATGTAGACGTAAAAGTCAAAACTTTTCCACAATACCTGACGACCATTTAATTTCTGAGCTTCCGTGGCGCAATGGTTAGCGCGTTCGGCTGTTAACCAATAGGTTGGTGGTTCGAGCCCATCCGGGAGCGGTGTTGTGAGGTCTCAGATGTGACGTAAAAAGTCAAGTTTTACCACAATACCTGACGACCATTTAATTTTTGGGCTTCCGTGGCGCAATGGTTAGCGCGTTCGGCTGTTAACCAATAGGTTGGTGGTTCGAGCCCATCCGGGAGCGGTGTTGTGAGGTCTCAGATGTAACGTAAAAGTCAAGGTTTTTCCACAATACCTGACGAGCATTTAATTTTTGGGCTTCCGTGGCGCAATGGTTAGCGCGTTCAGCTGTTAACCGAAAGGTTGGTGGTTCGAGCCCACCCGGGAGCGGTGTTGTGGGGTCTCAGATGTGACGTAAAAGTCAAGGTTTTTCCACAATACCTGACGACCATTTAATTTTGGGCTTCCGTGGCGCAATGGTTAGCGCGTTCGGCTGTTAACCAATAGGTTGGTGGTTCGAGCCCATCCGGGAGCGGTGTTGTGAGGTCTCAGATGTGACGTAAAAAGTCAAGGTTTTTACACAATACCTGACGAGCATTTAATTTTGGGCTTCCGTGGCGCAATGGTTAGCGCGTTCGGCTGTTAACCAATAGGTTGGTGGTTCGAGCCCATCCGGGAGCGGTGTTGTGAGGTCTCAGATGTGACGTAAAAAGTCAAGGTTTTTACACAATACCTGACGACCATTTAATTTTTGGGCTTCCGTGGCGCAATGGTTAGCGCGTTCGGCTGTTAACCAATAGGTTGGTGGTTCGAGCCCATCCGGGAGCGGTGTTGTGAGGTCTCAGATGTGACGTAAAAAGTCAAGGTTTTTACACAATACCTGACGAGCATTTAATTTTGGGCTTCCGTGGCGCAATGGTTAGCGCGTTCGGCTGTTAACCAATAGGTTGGTGGTTCGAGCCCATCCGGGAGCGGTGTTGTGAGGTCTCAGATGTGACGTAAAAAGTCAAGGTTTTTCCACAATACCTGACGAGCATTTAATTTTGGGCTTCCGTGGCGCAATGGTTAGCGCGTTCGGCTGTTAACCAATAGGTTGGTGGTTCGAGCCCATCCGGGAGCGGTGTTGTGAGGTCTCAGATGTGACGTAAAAAGTCAAGGTTTTTACACAATACCTGACGAGCATTTAATTTTGGGCTTCCGTGGCGCAATGGTTAGCGCGTTCGGCTGTTAACCAATAGGTTGGTGGTTCGAGCCCATCCGGGAGCGGTGTTGTGAGGTCTCAGATGTGACGTAAAAAGTCAAGGTTTTTCACAATACCTGACGACCATTTAATTTTGGGCTTCCGTGGCGCAATGGTTAGCGCGTTCGGCTGTTAACCAATAGGTTGGTGGTTCGAGCCCATCCGGGAGCGGTGTTGTGAGGTCTCAGATGTGACGTAAAAAGTCAAGGTTTTTACACAATACCTGACGAGCATTTAATTTTGGGCTTCCGTGGCGCAATGGTTAGCGCGTTCGGCTGTTAACCAATAGGTTGGTGGTTCGAGCCCATCCGGGAGCGGTGTTGTGAGGTCTCAGATGTGACGTAAAAAGTCAAGGTTTTTACACAATACCTGACGAGCATTTAATTTTGGGCTTCCGTGGCGCAATGGTTAGCGCGTTCGGCTGTTAACCAATAGGTTGGTGGTTCGAGCCCATCCGGGAGCGGTGTTGTGAGGTCTCAGATGTGACGTAAAAAGTCAAGTTTTTACACAATACCTGACGAGCATTTAATTTTGGGCTTCCGTGGCGCAATGGTTAGCGCGTTCGGCTGTTAACCAATAGGTTGGTGGTTCGAGCCCATCCGGGAGCGGTGTTGTGAGGTCTCAGATGTGACGTAAAAAGTCAAGGTTTTTACACAATACCTGACGAGCATTTAATTTTGGGCTTCCGTGGCGCAATGGTTAGCGCGTTCGGCTGTTAACCAATAGGTTGGTGGTTCGAGCCCATCCGGGAGCGGTGTTGTGAGGTCTCAGATGTGACGTAAAAAGTCAAGGTTTTTACACAATACCTGACGAGCATTTAATTTTGGGCTTCCGTGGCGCAATGGTTAGCGCGTTCGGCTGTTAACCAATAGGTTGGTGGTTCGAGCCCATCCGGGAGCGGTGTTGTGAGGTCTCAGATGTGACGTAAAAAGTCAAGGTTTTTACACAATACCTGACGAGCATTTAATTTTTGGGCTTCCGTGGCGCAATGGTTAGCGCGTTCGGCTGTTAACCAATAGGTTGGTGGTTCGAGCCCATCCGGGAGCGGTGTTGTGAGGTCTCAGATGTGACGTAAAAAGTCAAGGTTTTTCCACAATACCTGACGACCATTTAATTTTGGGCTTCCGTGGCGCAATGGTTAGCGCGTTCGGCTGTTAACCAATAGGTTGGTGGTTCGAGCCCATCCGGGAGCGGTGTTGTGAGGTCTCAGATGTGACGTAAAAAGTCAAGGTTTTTACACAATACCTGACGAGCATTTAATTTTGGGCTTCCGTGGCGCAATGGTTAGCGCGTTCGGCTGTTAACCAATAGGTTGGTGGTTCGAGCCCATCCGGGAGCGGTGTTGTGAGGTCTCAGATGTGACGTAAAAAGTCAAGGTTTTTACACAATACCTGACGAGCATTTAACTTTTGGGCTTCCGTGGCGCAATGGTTAGCGCGTTCGGCTGTTAACCAATAGGTTGGTGGTTCGAGCCCATCCGGGAGCGGTGTTGTGAGGTCTCAGATGTGACGTAAAAAGTCAAGGTTTTTACACAATACCTGACGAGCATTTAATTTTGGGCTTCCGTGGCGCAATGGTTAGCGCGTTCGGCTGTTAACCAATAGGTTGGTGGTTCGAGCCCATCCGGGAGCGGTGTTGTGAGGTCTCAGATGTGACGTAAAAAGTCAAGGTTTTTCCACAATACCTGACGAGCATTTAATTTTGGGCTTCCGTGGCGCAATGGTTAGCGCGTTCGGCTGTTAACCAATAGGTTGGTGGTTCGAGCCCATCCGGGAGCGGTGTTGTGAGGTCTCAGATGTGACGTAAAAAGTCAAGTTTTTACACAATACCTGACGAGCATTTAATTTTGGGCTTCCGTGGCGCAATGGTTAGCGCGTTCGGCTGTTAACCAATAGGTTGGTGGTTCGAGCCCATCCGGGAGCGGTGTTGTGAGGTCTCAGATGTGACGTAAAAAGTCAAGGTTTTTACACAATACCTGACGAGCATTTAATTTTGGGCTTCCGTGGCGCAATGGTTAGCGCGTTCGGCTGTTAACCAATAGGTTGGTGGTTCGAGCCCATCCGGGAGCGGTGTTGTGAGGTCTCAGATGTGACGTAAAAAGTCAAGGTTTTTACACAATACCTGACGAGCATTTAATTTTTGGGCTTCCGTGGCGCAATGGTTAGCGCGTTCGGCTGTTAACCAATAGGTTGGTGGTTCGAGCCCATCCGGGAGCGGTGTTGTGAGGTCTCAGATGTGACGTAAAAAGTCAAGGTTTTTCCACAATACCTGACGACCATTTAATTTTGGGCTTCCGTGGCGCAATGGTTAGCGCGTTCGGCTGTTAACCAATAGGTTGGTGGTTCGAGCCCATCCGGGAGCGGTGTTGTGAGGTCTCAGATGTGACGTAAAAAGTCAAGGTTTTTACACAATACCTGACGAGCATTTAATTTTGGGCTTCCGTGGCGCAATGGTTAGCGCGTTCGGCTGTTAACCAATAGGTTGGTGGTTCGAGCCCATCCGGGAGCGGTGTTGTGAGGTCTCAGATGTGACGTAAAAAGTCAAGTTTTTACACAATACCTGACGAGCATTTAATTTTGGGCTTCCGTGGCGCAATGGTTAGCGCGTTCGGCTGTTAACCAATAGGTTGGTGGTTCGAGCCCATCCGGGAGCGGTGTTGTGAGGTCTCAGATGTGACGTAAAAAGTCAAGGTTTTTACACAATACCTGACGAGCATTTAATTTTGGGCTTCCGTGGCGCAATGGTTAGCGCGTTCGGCTGTTAACCAATAGGTTGGTGGTTCGAGCCCATCCGGGAGCGGTGTTGTGAGGTCTCAGATGTGACGTAAAAAGTCAAGGTTTTTACACAATACCTGACGAGCATTTAATTTTTGGGCTTCCGTGGCGCAATGGTTAGCGCGTTCGGCTGTTAACCAATAGGTTGGTGGTTCGAGCCCATCCGGGAGCGGTGTTGTGAGGTCTCAGATGTGACGTAAAAAGTCAAGGTTTTTACACAATACCTGACGAGCATTTAATTTTGGGCTTCCGTGGCGCAATGGTTAGCGCGTTCGGCTGTTAACCAATAGGTTGGTGGTTCGAGCCCATCCGGGAGCGGTGTTGTGAGGTCTCAGATGTGACGTAAAAAGTCAAGGTTTTTACACAATACCTGACGAGCATTTAATTTTGGGCTTCCGTGGCGCAATGGTTAGCGCGTTCGGCTGTTAACCAATAGGTTGGTGGTTCGAGCCCATCCGGGAGCGGTGTTGTGAGGTCTCAGATGTGACGTAAAAAGTCAAGGTTTTTACACAATACCTGACGAGCATTTAATTTTGGGCTTCCGTGGCGCAATGGTTAGCGCGTTCGGCTGTTAACCAATAGGTTGGTGGTTCGAGCCCATCCGGGAGCGGTGTTGTGAGGTCTCAGATGTGACGTAAAAAGTCAAGGTTTTTACACAATACCTGACGAGCATTTAATTTTGGGCTTCCGTGGCGCAATGGTTAGCGCGTTCGGCTGTTAACCAATAGGTTGGTGGTTCGAGCCCATCCGGGAGCGGTGTTGTGAGGTCTCAGATGTGACGTAAAAAGTCAAGGTTTTTACACAATACCTGACGAGCATTTAATTTTGGGCTTCCGTGGCGCAATGGTTAGCGCGTTCGGCTGTTAACCAATAGGTTGGTGGTTCGAGCCCATCCGGGAGCGGTGTTGTGAGGTCTCAGATGTGACGTAAAAAGTCAAGGTTTTTACACAATACCTGACGAGCATTTAATTTTGGGCTTCCGTGGCGCAATGGTTAGCGCGTTCGGCTGTTAACCAATAGGTTGGTGGTTCGAGCCCATCCGGGAGCGGTGTTGTGAGGTCTCAGATGTGACGTAAAAAGTCAAGGTTTTTACACAATACCTGACGAGCATTTAATTTTGGGCTTCCGTGGCGCAATGGTTAGCGCGTTCGGCTGTTAACCAATAGGTTGGTGGTTCGAGCCCACCGGGAGCGGTGTTGTGGGATCTCAAATGTAACGTAGAAAGCCAAAGTTTTTCCACAATACCTGACGACCATTTAATTTTGGGCTTCCGTGGCGCAATGGTTAGCGCGTTCGGCTGTTAACCAATAGGTTGGTGGTTCGAGCCCATCCGGGAGCGGTGTTGTGAGGTCTCAGATGTGACGTAAAAAGTCAAGGTTTTTACACAATACCTGACGAGCATTTAATTTTTGGGCTTCCGTGGCGCAATGGTTAGCGCGTTCGGCTGTTAACCAATAGGTTGGTGGTTCGAGCCCATCCGGGAGCGGTGTTGTGAGGTCTCAGATGTGACGTAAAAAGTCAAGGTTTTTACACAATACCTGACGAGCATTTAATTTTGGGCTTCCGTGGCGCAATGGTTAGCGCGTTCGGCTGTTAACCAATAGGTTGGTGGTTCGAGCCCATCCGGGAGCGGTGTTGTGAGGTCTCAGATGTGACGTAAAAAGTCAAGGTTTTTACACAATACCTGACGAGCATTTAATTTTGGGCTTCCGTGGCGCAATGGTTAGCGCGTTCGGCTGTTAACCAATAGGTTGGTGGTTCGAGCCCATCCGGGAGCGGTGTTGTGAGGTCTCAGATGTGACGTAAAAAGTCAAGGTTTTTACACAATACCTGACGAGCATTTAATTTTGGGCTTCCGTGGCGCAATGGTTAGCGCGTTCGGCTGTTAACCAATAGGTTGGTGGTTCGAGCCCATCCGGGAGCGGTGTTGTGAGGTCTCAGATGTGACGTAAAAAGTCAAGGTTTTTACACAATACCTGACGAGCATTTAATTTTGGGCTTCCGTGGCGCAATGGTTAGCGCGTTCGGCTGTTAACCAATAGGTTGGTGGTTCGAGCCCATCCGGGAGCGGTGTTGTGAGGTCTCAGATGTGACGTAAAAAGTCAAGGTTTTTCACAATACCTGACGACCATTTAATTTTGGGCTTCCGTGGCGCAATGGTTAGCGCGTTCGGCTGTTAACCAATAGGTTGGTGGTTCGAGCCCATCCGGGAGCGGTGTTGTGAGGTCTCAGATGTGACGTAAAAAGTCAAGGTTTTTACACAATACCTGACGAGCATTTAATTTTGGGCTTCCGTGGCGCAATGGTTAGCGCGTTCGGCTGTTAACCAATAGGTTGGTGGTTCGAGCCCATCCGGGAGCGGTGTTGTGAGGTCTCAGATGTGACGTAAAAAGTCAAGGTTTTTACACAATACCTGACGAGCATTTAATTTTGGGCTTCCGTGGCGCAATGGTTAGCGCGTTCGGCTGTTAACCAATAGGTTGGTGGTTCGAGCCCATCCGGGAGCGGTGTTGTGAGGTCTCAGATGTGACGTAAAAAGTCAAGGTTTTTACACAATACCTGACGAGCATTTAATTTTGGGCTTCCGTGGCGCAATGGTTAGCGCGTTCGGCTGTTAACCAATAGGTTGGTGGTTCGAGCCCATCCGGGAGCGGTGTTGTGAGGTCTCAGATGTGACGTAAAAAGTCAAGGTTTTTACAATACCTGACGAGCATTTAATTTTTGGGCTTCCGTGGCGCAATGGTTAGCGCGTTCGGCTGTTAACCAATAGGTTGGTGGTTCGAGCCCATCCGGGAGCGGTGTTGTGAGGTCTCAGATGTGACGTAAAAAGTCAAAGTTTTTCCACAATACCTGACGACCATTTAATTTTGGGCTTCCGTGGCGCAATGGTTAGCGCGTTCGGCTGTTAACCAATAGGTTGGTGGTTCGAGCCCATCCGGGAGCGGTGTTGTGAGGTCTCAGATGTGACGTAAAAAGTCAAGGTTTTTACACAATACCTGACGAGCATTTAACTTTTGGGCTTCCGTGGCGCAATGGTTAGCGCGTTCGGCTGTTAACCAATAGGTTGGTGGTTCGAGCCCATCCGGGAGCGGTGTTGTGAGGTCTCAGATGTGACGTAAAAAGTCAAGGTTTTTACACAATACCTGACGAGCATTTAACTTTTGGGCTTCCGTGGCGCAATGGTTAGCGCGTTCGGCTGTTAACCAATAGGTTGGTGGTTCGAGCCCATCCGGGAGCGGTGTTGTGAGGTCTCAGATGTGACGTAAAAAGTCAAGGTTTTTACACAATACCTGACGAGCATTTAATTTTGGGCTTCCGTGGCGCAATGGTTAGCGCGTTCGGCTGTTAACCAATAGGTTGGTGGTTCGAGCCCATCCGGGAGCGGTGTTGTGAGGTCTCAGATGTGACGTAAAAAGTCAAGTTTTTACACAATACCTGACGACCATTTAATTTTGGGCTTCCGTGGCGCAATGGTTAGCGCGTTCGGCTGTTAACCAATAGGTTGGTGGTTCGAGCCCATCCGGGAGCGGTGTTGTGAGGTCTCAGATGTGACGTAAAAAGTCAAGGTTTTTACACAATACCTGACGACCATTTAATTTTTGGGCTTCCGTGGCGCAATGGTTAGCGCGTTCGGCTGTTAACCAATAGGTTGGTGGTTCGAGCCCATCCGGGAGCGGTGTTGTGAGGTCTCAGATGTGACGTAAAAAGTCAAGGTTTTTACACAATACCTGACGAGCATTTAATTTTGGGCTTCCGTGGCGCAATGGTTAGCGCGTTCGGCTGTTAACCAATAGGTTGGTGGTTCGAGCCCATCCGGGAGCGGTGTTGTGAGGTCTCAGATGTGACGTAAAAAGTCAAGTTTTTACACAATACCTGACGAGCATTTAATTTTGGGCTTCCGTGGCGCAATGGTTAGCGCGTTCGGCTGTTAACCAATAGGTTGGTGGTTCGAGCCCATCCGGGAGCGGTGTTGTGAGGTCTCAGATGTGACGTAAAAAGTCAAGTTTTTAGCACAATACCTGACGACCATTTAATTTTGGGCTTCCGTGGCGCAATGGTTAGCGCGTTCGGCTGTTAACCAATAGGTTGGTGGTTCGAGCCCATCCGGGAGCGGTGTTGTGAGGTCTCAGATGTGACGTAAAAAGTCAAGTTTTTACACAATACCTGACGAGCATTTAATTTTGGGCTTCCGTGGCGCAATGGTTAGCGCGTTCGGCTGTTAACCAATAGGTTGGTGGTTCGAGCCCATCCGGGAGCGGTGTTGTGAGGTCTCAGATGTGACGTAAAAAGTCAAGGTTTTTACACAATACCTGACGACCATTTAATTTTTGGGCTTCCGTGGCGCAATGGTTAGCGCGTTCGGCTGTTAACCAATAGGTTGGTGGTTCGAGCCCATCCGGGAGCGGTGTTGTGAGGTCTCAGATGTGACGTAAAAAGTCAAGGTTTTTACACAATACCTGACGATCATTTAATTTTGGGCTTCCGTGGCGCAATGGTTAGCGCGTTCGGCTGTTAACCAATAGGTTGGTGGTTCGAGCCCATCCGGGAGCGGTGTTGTGAGGTCTCAGATGTGACGTAAAAGTCAAGTTTTTACACAATACCTGACGAGCATTTAACTTTTGGGCTTCCGTGGCGCAATGGTTAGCGCGTTCGGCTGTTAACCAATAGGTTGGTGGTTCGAGCCCATCCGGGAGCGGTGTTGTGAGGTCTCAGATGTGACGTAAAAAGTCAAGGTTTTTACACAATACCTGACGACCATTTAATTTTTGGGCTTCCGTGGCGCAATGGTTAGCGCGTTCGGCTGTTAACCAATAGGTTGGTGGTTCGAGCCCACCCGGGAGCGGTGTTGTGGGGTCTCAGATGTAACGTAGAAAGCCAAAGTTTTTCCACAATACCTGACGACCATTTAATTTTGGGCTTCCGTGGCGCAATGGTTAGCGCGTTCGGCTGTTAACCAATAGGTTGGTGGTTCGAGCCCATCCGGGAGCGGTGTTGTGAGGTCTCAGATGTGACGTAAAAAGTCAAGGTTTTTACACAATACCTGACGAGCATTTAATTTTGGGCTTCCGTGGCGCAATGGTTAGCGCGTTCGGCTGTTAACCAATAGGTTGGTGGTTCGAGCCCATCCGGGAGCGGTGTTGTGAGGTCTCAGATGTGACGTAAAAAGTCAAGGTTTTTACACAATACCTGACGAGCATTTAACTTTTGGCTTCCGTGGCGCAATGGTTAGCGCGTTCGGCTGTTAACCAATAGGTTGGTGGTTCGAGCCCATCCGGGAGCGGTGTTGTGAGGTCTCAGATGTGACGTAAAAAGTCAAGGTTTTTACACAATACCTGACGAGCATTTAATTTTGGGCTTCCGTGGCGCAATGGTTAGCGCGTTCGGCTGTTAACCAATAGGTTGGTGGTTCGAGCCCATCCGGGAGCGGTGTTGTGAGGTCTCAGATGTACGTAAAAGTCAAGGTTTACACAATACCTGACGACCATTTAATTTTGGGCTTCCGTGGCGCAATGGTTAGCGCGTTCGGCTGTTAACCAATAGGTTGGTGGTTCGAGCCCATCCGGGAGCGGTGTTGTGAGGTCTCAGATGTAACGTAAAAAGTCAAGTTTTCCACAATACCTGACGAGCATTTAACTTTTGGGCTTCCGTGGCGCAATGGTTAGCGCGTTCGGCTGTTAACCAATAGGTTGGTGGTTCGAGCCCATCCGGGAGCGGTGTTGTGAGGTCTCAGATGTGACGTAAAAAGTCAAGGTTTTTACACAATACCTGACGAGCATTTAATTTTTGGGCTTCCGTGGCGCAATGGTTAGCGCGTTCGGCTGTTAACCAAGGTAGGTTGGGGTTCGAGCCCACCCGGAGAGGCGGTGTGGGGTCTCAGATGTAACGTAAAAAGAAAGCCAAAGTTTTTCCACAATACCTGACGACCATTTAATTTTGGGCTTCCGTGGCGCAATGGTTAGCGCGTTCGGCTGTTAACCAATAGGTTGGTGGTTCGAGCCCATCCGGGAGCGGTGTTGTGAGGTCTCAGATGTGACGTAAAAAGTCAAGGTTTTTACACAATACCTGACGAGCATTTAACTTTTGGGCTTCCGTGGCGCAATGGTTAGCGCGTTCGGCTGTTAACCAATAGGTTGGTGGTTCGAGCCCATCCGGGAGCGGTGTGTTGTGAGGTCTCAGATGTGACGTAAAAAGTCAAGGTTTTTACACAATACCTGACGAGCATTTAACTTTTGGGCTTCCGTGGCGCAATGGTTAGCGCGTTCGGCTGTTAACCAATAGGTTGGTGGTTCGAGCCCATCCGGGAGCGGTGTTGTGAGGTCTCAGATGTGACGTAAAAAGTCAAGGTTTTACACAATACCTGACGAGCATTTAATTTTTGGGCTTCCGTGGCGCAATGGTTAGCGCGTCGGCTGTTAACCAATAGGTTGGTGGTTCGAGCCCATCCGGGAGCGGTGTTGTGAGGTCTCAGATGTGACGTAAAAAGTCAAAGTTTTTCCACAATACCTGACGAGCATTTAATTTTGGGCTTCCGTGGCGCAATGGTTAGCGCGTTCGGCTGTAACCAATAGGTTGGTGGTTCGAGCCCATCCGGGAGCGGTGTTGTGAGGTCTCAGATGTGACGTAAAAAGTCAAGTTTTTACACAATACCTGACGAGCATTTAACTTTGGGCTTCCGTGGCGCAATGGTTAGCGCGTTCGGCTGTTAACCAATAGGTT
>JAEQBA010002404.1:0-31944 GCA_019434445.1 Phalangium opilio | reverse complement strand
AAAATGGGTCTAAATATCGACTTGAAAGGGGTCCAAATATCGACGACTTGAAATGGGTCCAAATATCGACGATTGGAAATGGTAAAATATGGACTGAAATGGGTCTAAATATGGACTTGAAATGGGTCTAAATATGGACTTGAATGGGTCTAATATCGACTTGAAATGGGTCTAAAGATCGAAGTAAAATGGGTCTAAATATCGACGACTTGAAATGGGTCTAAATATGGACTTGAAATGGGTCTAAATATGGACTTGAAATGGGTCTAAATATCGACTTGAAATGGGTCTAAATATGGACTTGAAATGGGTCTAAATATCGACTTGAAATGGGTCTAAATATCGACTTAAAATGGGTCTAAATATCGACTTAAAGTGGGTCTAAATATCGACTTAAAATGGGTCTAAATATCGACTTAAATGGGTCTAAATATCGACTTGAAATGGGTCTAAATATCGACTTGAAATGGGTCCAAATATCGACGACTTGAAATGGGTCTAAATATCGACTTGAAATGGGGGTAAATATGGACTTGAAATGGGGGTAAATATGGACTTGAAATGGGTCTAAATATGGACTTGAAATGGGTCTAAATATGGACTTGAAATGGGTCTAAATATCGACCTAAAATGGGTCTAAATATCGACTTGAAATGGGTCCAAATATCGATGACTTGAAATGGGTCTAAATATCGACTTGAAATGGGTCTAAATATCGACTTGTAAGGTCTAAATATTGACTTGAAATGGGTCTAAATTACGACGACTTGAAATGGGTCTAAATATCGACGACTTGAAATGGGTCAAATATCGACGACTTGAAATGGGTCAAAATATCGACGACTTGAAATGGGTCAAAATATCGACGACTTGAAATGGGTCTAAATATCGACGACTTGAAATGGGTCTAAATATCGACGACTTGAAATGGGTCTAAATATGGACTTGAAATGGGTCTAAATATCGACTTAAAATGGGTCTAAATATCGACTTAAAGTGGGTCTAAATATCGACCTAAAATGGGTCTAAATATCGACTTGAAATGGGTCTAAATATCGACTTGAAATGGGGGTAAATATCGACATGAAATCGGTCTAAATATCGACTTGAAATGGGTCTAAATATCGACTTGAAATGGGTCTAAATATCGACTTGAAATGGGTCTAAATATCGACTTGAAATGGGTCTAAATATAGACTTGAAATGGGTCTAAATATCGACTTGTAAGGTCTAAATATTGACTTGAAATGGGTCTAAATATCGACGACTTGAAATGGGTCTAAATATCGACGACTTGAATTGGGTCTAAATATCGACTTGAAATGGGTCTAAATGTTGACTTGAAATGGGTCTAAATATCGACTTGAAATGGGTCTAAATATCGACTTGAAATGGGTCTAAATATCGACTTGAAATGGGTCTAAATATCGACTTGAAATGGGTCTATATATAGACTTGAAATGGGTCTAAATATCGACTTGTAAGGTCTAAATATTGACTTGAAATGGGTCTAAATTACGACGACTTGAATGGGTCTAAATATCGACGACTTGAAATGGGTCAAAATATCGACGACTTGAAATGGGTCTAAATATCGACGACTTGAAATGGGTCTAAATATCGACGACTTGAAATGGGTCTAAATATGGACTTGAAATGGGTCTAAATATGGACTAGAAATGGGTATAAATATGGACTTCAAATGGGTATGGACTTGAAATGGGTGCTCCTTTAATTGTAAAGATTACATAGGAAAATTGAGACATGGTGAAAGATAAGTGTAGTTTTAATATTAATTAAATAAGGTATCCATGAATTTAACCAAAAAAATCGTGTTTTGGGTTAATTTCACCTTAATTTTACTTACGTTTAAAGGCTTATCTCGATTAAGTTTAGTTTAAAGGCTTATCTCAATTAAGTTTGGTTTAAAGGCTTATTCGTTTAAGTTTGGTTAAAGGCTTATCTCGATTAAGTTTAGTTTGAAGGTTTATCTCGATTAAGTTAATTTAATGGTTTATAAGGATTAAGTTTAATTTAAAGGTTTTTCTCGATTAAGTTTAATTTAAAGGTTTATCTCGATTAAGTTTAATTTAAAGGTTTATCTCGATTAAGTTTAATTTAAAGGTTTATCTCGATTAAGTTTAATTTTATTTACAGGACGTTCAGGAATAAACTCCTCTATATCTATCTATTTATTTTGTAGATCTTAGAGATCTATAGAATAGCCCATGCAGAAAATTCAAACAGATTCAGAGTACAGTTCAAAAATAGGCATCTTCCGAGTTTCATTTTGGTTTGTCTCTTCAAATGGACGGGTTCCAATGTGAGTTAGGAGGGAAAGGGGGGTTGAACAGCTACTTGTAACACTTTCCGTTAAATAGCTAGACTCAATACGAGAACTTAGTTTACCTTTTTTAGGGTATTTTTCTCTCAAATGTCTTTTTTTTTATTGAAGCAGTCTTCTTCGCGTCAGTGTTCAACGGAATTGACTCAATAGGTACTAAGTCGCCCTTTCAATAGTTTATCATCTATACTCCAACTTTCACTCTTCTGTTTCATTTTCCATAGTTACACTGCAGTATACTCACACCCTTGAACTAGTTTTCGTCCTTCCTTTGGCCCCCAGGCCAAAAATAACTTTCCTTTGTAAATATGCTTGCTCGCCCTCGTATGACCAGGGCACAAGGGTATTTATGACAGCCCCCCCCTTAACCAGCCCCCTCCATAGTAGTTTTTGTAGGGATCTTCACCCTATTTTCCAAGTTTTATAAAAAAAAAGCGTCTAAGCTGCCATCTATTGGTTTCACACTTTAGCGGCCCAAAGCGGTTTTATTTATATAACTAATTATGTTTGAGACTTACGACTTCCAATTTTATATCAGCTATGGTTCTCGGTCTAATTATGCTCTACCAACCTAAAAAATAACTTTATGTCTAATTATATTTTTCTATGAGATACATAGGAAAACTTGATATTTAGTTTTTAATTAATATCAAATTATCTTCCGATTTGAGTTTTTTGAAATTATATTTAGGTACCAAAGAAAGGTATTTACTATTAGGAAAAACCAAGATTGAAGGCTTAAACGGGAAACTTCCTGCTGGACAGGAAATACAAAAACCATATTTTCAATTAGAAGTTTTATGGTTTTTATTAGATAATTAATTAAGTTTTGGAGTAATTAATTTGAAAATTATTTTAGGTACTATATATAGTTTTAGTATTTGTAATGCAAAAAAAATTTTAGACCTGAAGACGTTTCTCTAGGAGCTACACAGGAAAAACATAACAAAAAACATGTTTTGCCAATTAATCAGTAATTAACTACACAATTAACCGAATTAAACGAAAACAATATCAGGTTATGAAGAAAGGTCCAAAATTTAGGATAAAAAGAAGTCAGGCTGCAAATTTCAAATTCAGTAGGCGCCAGATCGGATTTAAACAGCCCCTTTCTCCATGCACTTTGCCCTTAAGCATGCATTTAAGTTTCAATTAAAAAGAAAAATTAATATCTGATCCTTCAGACAAGTGATAACCTCAGTCTTATCGATACTTTTTAGGTCTTGATTCTAATCAAGACATTTTTGATTAATATCTTTTGAAGTTAGTTTTTCGACGTTCTTTACGGCCAAGGCTTAAGTTGTATTGACTAATGGCACACCATGTTATTTCCCCATAGAGCTTAATACAGTCGAAGGCAGAGGGCTGCCATTACTCTATTTTATTATTCTATGTAATTATAGTCTCATATAGTGTCTTTCCTCATTAAAGATTATTAAAAAGGCTGATTTCCGGCTCTCATTTGTTTTGGAATCCTGTATATAGTCTGCTCAATTTTATGCTAGAAACATAGCCTCCTAACCGGGTTAACCCTAGGGTTTTTATGCTGTATTTACCGTGTGCGCTTCCAATTTGATGTAATAAATGCATACCTATTCAAATTATTAATGTGTTGAAATAAAGATAGTGCTTTTCACCCTGTGAAAAGATCGAAAACTTCAAAATACTACTGGTAAGATGACAAAAAGTTTAATATGTTTTCCCTACGGCAGTTAAAGAGGCGTGGTGTTTAAGTTAGCGCAGTTTAACTATTTGTTACCAACAGTGGATTTTGTTAATTCAAAAATATAAGTAACAGTGGTGCTGATTAATCAAGGAGTACAGTGTCGTTATGTAATTTAATTAGTCAAATAATTTCCATGTTTCATCAGCGCAGATTTTTCCAACGTAACCACGTCAGCAACGGAGGGTTACGTTGTTCGCTATCTCCACAGTTCACATTGCCGTTTGTTTATTTGTCTAAATTGCTATGAATTGTTTAGGTATTTAATTTAATTACTGTTATTGAAGCTTAGAACTCGAGTAACTTTGAAATAAAATATTTAATTAAGATTAAAACTGCACAAGCTGTTATATAGCCCAATGTTTTCTATCTCATACTTAGTTAATTTAAATTATCTTTTAAGTACATTAATAGGCGCAAAATTCGAAAGTTTAAGGTAAAATAAGATTCAAAACCCACTAAAAATTGCAATTAAGGTTAAGTATATATTAAAAGTCATTTACAACCTAAATGTACACTGCCGAAACACAATCCTACGTTAATTTTAAATCAATTAAATATAATTAACGTGAAATTAAACCAAAAATATTCATTTTTGGATTAAAGCTCAAATAACTTTTAAATAAACTGTTTAACTAAGATTAAAACTACCCAAGCCGTTGGTAAATCCCAATGTTTTCTATTTCACACTTCAGTTAATTTCAACTATGTTGGCGCGAAATTCAAAAGTTTAGGCTAAAATAATGACTGTGGAAAAAATGTTAAACTGCACAAAACGTTCCAATTAGGGTAAAAAATTCCATGCACACTAGATAAACCATTAAATTAAACTTAATCAAGTATAATTAATGTGAAATTAACCCAAAACACGAATGTTTTTGGTAAATTCATGGATACCTTATAATTAAACTAACAAATTATAATTAAAACTACACTTATCTTTCACTCAGCCTCCATTTTCCTGTTTAATTCTTACACTTAAAAAATTGTCATTTAAAATCATTTTTCCCATATTGAAAAGAGAGCTATTGAAAAGGCGCGAAATTAAAAGTTTTTTGGGGGGAGGGGGTACAGTATGTGTGCCTGTTTAACAGGAGTATTGTTACAATTGTAACACTACAGACCTTGTATTTCTAATGGAACCGGCAATACCGCAACGCTGAGCCGAAAAACCAGGATGGTAATTGTTTGGACCTATCGGGTGAGGACATTGGAGCACCAAAAACATACCGCGGTGTCACTTGTTGAACGTTAAAGCGACCTTCATCCCTTAAAATCCCATGACCTGCTCAATCTGGCAATCTTTGAAAACTCAACTTTGAGGTACTTCCGGTCCCTTTTGATATACAGGGTCTTCAGTGTAGGAGCTAAGTAGTAGAATTACAGTAGTTAGTCTCGTTTCCTAGCAAAATGCCAACCTATTCCAACCAGGACAAATTGGACAGGATGTTTATTTTGGGTGAAGGTCGCAGTAACGTTAACCTAAAGGCAGTGCTTTATGCCAAACGGTTTCCACACCGACAACATCCGGTGCGAAGCACCTTTTCCGACATTGGCGAGCACCTTCGTGATTTCGGTAGTGCAAGATCGTGAACGTAGAAGAGACTGTATAGTCTGTAATGAGGATAGAGATTTTGACTTCGTAGCACGTTTTGAAGCCAATTCATGCTAATAAGAGCGGTGGAACAAGAAGTTGCACTAAGCCATTCTACTGTTTGTGCCAGTTTACAAGGGCATCACTACCGGCATTATCATACCCCCCTACATCAAGCCTTAACGGTCGAGGATTTTGTAAGACGGCAATACCATTAGTCTTACCATGCGTCATGAGTTTACTGCTTGCAAATGTATTGCAAGACATGGACAGTCGTCTGGAAGAGTGCCTAAACCACAATGGTAGAAACGTCGAATATTTACGTTGAGGTGTTTACCAAACAGTTAAGAGGTTGCAATTTGAGGCCCACGTTCTAAGACTAATCGTAGGACAGTGCTTTAAAATATTTTGTTGCATTCTCCAGTATTCTTTCTGTACCTTGTCACTCGTTGTCACTTACACACAATAAAACATGAATTCTAAACATTTATTTACACCCTGTATAATTTAGTATGACATCACCCGTTGGAGTACTGGGGGTTGTACATAAAGGAAGCTGTTGGTCTGATCTCGACACCACTGTATATGTATACAGTGTACGAAACAAATATTTTTCTTCCATATTTCAAATACCGTCGTTTTTAAGCTTCTTTCATAAATAAAGTGCATCATTATATGCTTATCGAAATCAATGTTATTGGATATAAGTTAAATGTAATTAACGATACTTAAGTACTTCTTTAAGCAATTAGATATAGATCAACCCCAAATGTATGACGGTAAAGCAAACATATTTATTCAAAATTTAATTACATTAAGACTGAAGTAACAGATATTATAAAAAAAACGTCTTGGTTTGGACCAAGGCCGAAAAAACAAACGATATGTGTGAGGTTTATCAATTGGCTGAAGTTCAGATATTGCAATTTTTTTAGTTTTTATCCATTTAATATTAAATTCAAACAACTGATTTTACTGTTAATCGATCTATTCCCTCTAAATTAATTGAAAAAATTACATATCTACGCTTTTTCAAGAACAATTACATTTTCCGAAAACATTTTATCATGAAATTAATTATTTTGAAGGGATTTCGTGTAAGCACCTTGACGGACATAGTTTTAATTGTTGCTGGCTTGACAAATTTTCAAGTTTGCATCAAAAAAAAAACTTAAATCGGTAAGTTGCTAAGAAGACTGATGTTAAAAAAATATGGTAATTTAAATTTATTTTGTTCAGACTAGTTAATAAACGAATGCCGTATACTTAAGACAAAGCAACATCGTTTATCCTGTGTGGTGTTTGTTAGTAGGTAGCTATCTGTAGCACTGGAAAATTATGATATCGGTATAAATATAACCAAAGGTATAGGTAAAGATTACATAAAAATAAATACGTTTCAGTACCAATGGCTTGTTATATTCATTTCCATCATTACCAGTTAAACAAAGAAGGTCACACTTAACTTAACCCCCACCCCAAGAAAGTCTAAAGTACGAAGAGTGAAATTGCTGTGCAACCTTTCTTTCATAGTCGCGACATTAGAAATGTAGCATTTCGTTATACGAAATTAAATGTATGAATTCGTGCAACACCCTGGTATAAAATATTTACATTTTCCTTTCGAATTATGTCAAAGTTCGCTTGGTCTTTTAGACACAGTATTTCAAATTTTCAATATTGATATCTCAACACGTACTCCCTTCAAAATAATTAATTTCATGATAAAATGTTTTCGGAAAATGTAATTGTTCTTGAAAAAGCGTAGATATGTAATTTTTTCAATTAATTTAGAGGGAATAGATCGATTAACAGTTGATTGAATTTAATATTGATTAAGGATTAAATGGATAAAAATAACTAAAAAAATTGCAATATCTGAACTTCAGCCAATTGATAAACCTCACACATATCGTTTGTTTTTTACAAATGACCTTGGCAATATCTTGCTAATTTAAACTATAGATTTCCGGTTTTTCTCGTTGGCGATGAAAACTCTGTTGACCAACATGCCATTAAAAATCGGTGATAAAATTCATGAAAGTGACTTACATAGGAAAATTATTATTTGACTGCTAAAAAAACATTACTGTCGTTGTCGTTAGTCGTGAATCGCGATACTATAATTAAAGGGTATGGGAATTTACAATTTCATATCATATTTTACCACGAAAGTGCTATTCTGTTACACTTTCAAGTCTCTACTTTCAAAATATCAAGTTTTTAAGAAAATTGAACCAAAATTTCTATTTTTAAAATCCATTGGAAAATCACGAAAACTCAGTTTCGATATATCAACAATGTTGTCTTGTCGAGCTTGTTCGTCTGTTTTATGACATCACTATGGCGTGAGGAAAAAAAGCGCCGGAATCCTATACGCGCGAGGTATACCCGTCTCGAGCTTATGCTTCTCCCCTTTCTAAACTCTGGGTCTGATAGCGGAGAGAGTGGCACTATTTCGCGTGTGTGACGTTAAAAACAGGAAAACGTTTTAGCCTTTCTTAAAAAGTGGATTTCAAATAATTTCATATGAATCATTTTCAAATTCATGTTGCCAAATTACCAGAAATCGGAGAATTAAAAGCTTGAAATTTTTGAATTCACAGTAATTAATTCTATATTTTGTTATATAAATCAGAGGTTTTTCAAACGAAGTTTCTCATACCCTTTAAGCTAAAGTTCTTAGTAGTACCGCATGGAGAAAATTTCAAAGCTTTGTAACCTGACGACACGATAAGACCGAAAATACATTACTTGAATCATTTTCCAGAACAAATGGAAAAATTTGGACAACTTAGGCATCATTGGTGTATGAGGTCCGAGGCCAAACATTAATTATAAAAAACGTCTTCGTTTGGACCTAGGCCGAAAAAACAAACGATATGTGTGAGGTTTATCAATTGACTGAAGTTTCAGACTTTCAGATATTGAAATTTTTTTCTACTTATTTTTATCCACTCAATCCTTAATCAATATTTAATTCAATCAACTGATTTTACTGTTAATCGATCTAGTCCCTCTAAATTAATTGAAAAAATTACATATCTACGCTTTTTCAAGAACAATTACATTTTCCGAAAATATTTTATCATGAAATTAATTATTTTGAAGGGAGTACGTGTTGAGGAATCAGTATTGAATATTTGAAAAGTTCTACTGGATGTCTGAAAAGAGCAAGCGAACTTTGGCATAACTCAAATGGAAAATGTAAACATTTAATAGATGCCAAACCAGGGTGTTACGCGAATTTATACATTAAATTTCGTATATCGAAATGCTACATTTCTATTGTCGCCTCTATGAAGGTAAAGTTGCACTGGAACTTCCATTTCCATACCTTAGAATTTCTTGGTCATAACTCAGTCTTCATTTGAAACGTCATCCCCCTACTTTACACCGGTTACGTATTACGCGTAATCATTTTAGCAAGCGTAAAGATCATTTCGGAAAACACAGGGGCGAGGCCACCATTGGGTGCTCCCTCGCACCAAGGGTCATCGCCAGACGGTGCCAAAGCTCACTACGGGCAGGAGGCTAGTCAACTAGCACTGCCTATAGCGGTGCTTCTAAGCGAGCGAGAGAATGAGAGAAAGAGAGAAAACACCCCAATGGCGGGATCACACCTGTGAATTTTGCTTTAACGTTACAAAAGGGTGTCAAGTCATATCTACAAGGGCCTATGGCACTGAGGCATCAAAGATGGTTGTGTCTACAACAAAACGATAGTGCTGGTGGCAAAGCCCAAAATTTCATATATGAAGGTGAATCGATCATAGATTGTAACAATAAATTTATGGAGCAAGAATTATGAAAACAGCTTTTGGAACTCGAAATTCTGCTTTTGCCTCAAATGAAAGTTCTTGTAAGCCCGGAACTTATGGTGCTAGGGCAAACACAATACTGCCTAAAAGTTTTTCTCAGGAAGATGGCCTCATATTCCTAATCATTGATAAAATTCTGTCCATATATGGAAAGACCTACGTGGTTTGTATCTACATAGACTTATGTTCTACGATGACCACTTGGCACGATATGTACTAGAAAACCCAAAAATTTGCAAACCAATTATAATTTCAGTGAGTGATATAAAATATAAATAAACACAACCAACATATTACAAGAAAAACTGCTATATGACAATTATTTATAACTCCGAATATATTTGATGAAATTAAAAAAAGTTCATAAATGCTTTGTGTAAAAACGAGAATACAATATTGCATTATTTTCATACGTTATTTAAATAGTTTGGGTATTTAAATCAGTAAAATCTAGTGAGGCCATAAATACAAGAAATATTTAAGCTAAATATCCCGAATAGCACCATTGACGGTGCATAATGCTCAAGATATTCCAATAGCCTTACGATTTAAAAATTTTCAAAAATAAGCAGGACTAGTTAAATCAATATTTCGGTTTTACCTTGTCTGCATACCTAAAATTATACAATGCCAGTCTTCGAGGTGACAAACTCAGACTGGAGTGTTAAAAAAGCATTTATGGGTAACTCTTTAGAAGAGATGTTTACCCAAACATGGATTTCCAGGTTCTCAAAAGGGATGGTACATCACTACAAGAATAAGAAGTAGTATTGGAATTAAAATCTGAATTGTTAAAGGCCCTTAATGAGGGTGAGGTTTATTGTGTATTTATAATGGTAAGTTTGTTTCAATTTTATTCCCATTGTGAGAGATATTTCAAAAACTTTATAATTATAGTGCATTTAAATTTTGTTTAACCGTTTAATATATGATTAACTTATACTCAAAAGTTCATTGTCGCTTCAATTATAGTCGAAAAGGGCTCTCTGTGAATTTAAGCCCTTTAAATTTTTAAGATGCCGAAGCCGCTGTCTCATTGATGCAGGTCGACATATGTGATTACTATAAACATTTTTCCAACTTGTACATTCTAAATTATCGTCTTTCTATTTTAGTTTCTGCTTAATACTATTGGGGTCAAATAACCATCAGAAAGGACAATCGTTTTTCACATGCCGTTTTAACTGTTCCTTAAAGAATTGTTGTAAAGGTACACCTTGTTTGCGAGAAGCGTTTTACAGGGAATTGCTGTAACGGGTAAGCTGCGTTTTCGTAAAACCGTTATTTAGGTAACCGTGATTATGAGAACAGCTATTTGTATAAGCAGAAAAGATAAAACGATTCAGTAACTTTAAGGTTAAAATGAGACCTAAATCCGTACATTCCAAGCTCTGCGAATTATATAAGATTTTTGGCCGTTAAATTTGGCAAACATAGCTGCCAGTTTCCGATAGGGTGAAAGAGAATTCATCTACTTAACATGAAAATTAATTGTAGAGAAATTGTTCATTTTTTCGAGTGAAAACTTCAATTCTTTTCACTTCATCTACCCAAACAATAAAGTAACCCATCGTTGCTTCAAAACGATTTTTTTGTTAATTTCAAAAAAGGAGTTGCACTTCAGAGCAGAGTAGTTGACCTAGATTCCGTTGTGCGTGACGTGACGTCTTTAATAAAGGCTTAGGGTTGGTCTTACGCCGTTTAATATTTGCTTTGACCGAGAGTTTAAGTGGTAGAAAATTAGATTTGTTTTTTTTTTCTTTTTGCTCCTAAGTAATTACAAATATTTAACTTTTACTGTTGGTCCAACTCGAGGGAACTCAAACAGAGCGATCGATATTCACTTTGCGTTGCAAGAGAGTGGGTAAGGAACTTCTAAATGCCGCGAGTATAATTTCCAGAAAACCGTGAAAATAAAAGCAAGAACTATATTTCTGCAGATTGTGACATTAATTTGGAGAATAGGAGACAAAAAAATTTTGTCAGTGATTTCAATCGACTCTTAAAGATCATTCAGCCTTCACTCTAGTCGGAAATGAATCTGTCAGGAGTGGTGCCTCGGTTCTGCATGACTGAAGTAAGCTTACATTGAATTTAACCGAAATATTGTAACCTCCCGAAATAATCAAGGGACCTCCTGGGTTTCTACTCCAGGGGTGTGCGGTTACATAGAGGATTAACACACCGAGTTACCTCTGACCTTTCCCCGTACTATATAAGCATCGTCTGCTTATGACATAAAGTCAGTTCTCCTTTACTACAAAGATGTAGTAGTCGCTCGAGTGAAGGGCTTTGCCCTAGGATTGGACTTCATCCGTCAACAGTAATTATTATAAGTTCTTTATTTGTATAATGCAAGTGGCATTTAATTATCATTTAATTAATTTAGTTAGTTTAATAAAGTATGATTGAAGCTAAGGAACAGTGTAGTTTATTCTTAGTTATAGCCAAGGCTTTTATGGCCACGTGGGGCGACTTTATAAATATCGCAAGCGTGGTTACATAAATGGCGAGCTTGCCAGGACCGACGGGTCCTAGGTTATTGTAACTTGCTTTGGCTATGCTAAGCCTTAGTGTGATCGGAGTTTGTAGTAATTAGTTGTTAGAGTAAAGTTAGGGTAGTAACGTTGCGGTTCCGCACTGCGGATTGGACTAGCCGTGACATGCACTATTGAGTTTGATGGTCGCTCAAAACCTTCCTTTACAACAATTCACTGCGATCACAATGTTCAACTCATACTGAACTTCTTCAGAAGCAAGTTTAATTACTTGGCTTATCTCAACGGGACATTCCCTTAAGAGAAGAAACTACAGTCAGCAGTCAACGCCTACAGAGGACGATCCTGAGTCAAGTTCTTCAACGAACGGTGGAAGCATGCACCACCAATCTGCGGAGACTTCCTCAACAATATCGTCTGATACGGCTGCTTCAGATCTGACTGGACGTATTCTAACATGCGAGGATGAGAAAGCTAGGACGAGCCAACCGATGCTACAGTTCCTGCTTTCGTCAATTTATTTATAACTTTAAATGATTAACCTAGTATGCTAGTTAACTGGAATCTTTTAACTATCTGTTACATTGTTTAAAGTTACTTATTATTTTGTTTTGTTAAAATTAGAAAATTTATGTAATTAAGTTTTCTGCCGATGAAGTCCAACTCTTGTCGTCTGGGGGGATGTAACCTCCCGAAATAATCAAGGGACCTCCTGGGTTTCTACTCCAGGGGTGTGCGGTTACATAGAGGATTAACACACCGAGTTACCTCTGACCTTTCCCCGTACTATATAAGCATCGTCTGCTTATGACATAAAGTCAGTTCTCCTTTACTACAAAGATGTAGTAGTCGCTCGAGTGAAGGGCTTTGCCCTAGGATTGGACTTCATCCGTCAACAGTAATTATTATAAGTTCTTTATTTGTATAATGCAAGTGGCATTTAATTATCATTTAATTAATTTAGTTAGTTTAATAAAGTATGATTGAAGCTAAGGAACAGTGTAGTTTATTCTTAGTTATAGCCAAGGCTTTTATGGCCACGTGGGGCGACTTTATAAATATCGCAAGCGTGGTTACAATATTTTCCATATGTAAAGGTTATAATTGCAGAGAAGAAAGTTAACACCTTTATTAAATTGAAGTTCAAAATGGGTAGAAAATTAGGCTGAAGCAATTTTTAATCAGCATAACATTTTGTTTGGGTGTAAATTTTATAGACGTTCTCAAAAGAGCAGTTCCGAAATAGCAACCTATGTTCCAAAAAACAGCGGCATAGATAAGAACGGATATTTTAGAAATTGAAGCTGCTATTTTGAGAAATAGCAGTATTTGACTAGAGTTTTTAACCATTCTTAACCCCACAGTTTGCCTTAACTATTAAGTACAAATAGATTTTCATACCATGACCTTTAATTACTTCACCTCACAAAAGTTTTACTATTCTAATACCATTGAGGTTAGTCTGACGTAGAATTTTTTGGGTACAAATAACCAAACTTAACCTTATCTGATCCAATACAATTAGGGCTAAAATAAAAAAACTTACCCTTACTAAATACTATTGGGTCTCAATAAACCAAACCTAAGCTAATCTGACCTAAGACTATTTGTTGTGCAAATAACCCAATCTAACTTTACCGGACGTAATACTATTTGGGGTTTAAATAACCCAGCCACTATCAGACCTAAAACTATTTATGTTTAAATAACCAAACCAAACCTAAACTCTTCTGACCTAATACTATTGCGGTTGAAATAACCAAACCTCCACCATAAACGACTATATCATATCCACTTATGTTGAAATTAAATGCATTCTTAGTTGGATTTAGAGGTCGACATTTTCTGTCATGGACGTAGTTATATTCTTATCCTCATAGAATTTGATTGTTAAATCGAGAGTAGTATTTCTGGACCTAAACATACATTTAATGTAAGTTTTTCAATTGGAGTGGATAGAGTTTCCGAATCTACATAATCTAAATTATATATAAACTTACCATTTTCCACTCGACGTCTTTTAGGTATTTCCGCGAACGTGGGTGAAGAGGCCCTCTTTACAAGAGAATTTGGCGGGGTAATACGGTCCGACGGTCCGACGGTCCGGGTTGTGGTGAAGTACCCCGCGTGGGGTTTAATTTTACCCCGAGCTCGTCGTGTTTAAATTTCCGTTGGTGGCGAATCAAAATATCCCGACGTGCAAATTCTTTGGCGCAGAAGGTACAGTTAAATTTTACATTACTGTGTAGACTGCGCGTGTGTCGATCTAGACAGCGTTTGCATCCGAAGGAAGCTGTACATTTCTCGCAGAGGAACATCTTGAAGAGTGATCTATTCACTCGTCTAACCCCGTTTTATACCAGTTGACTTATCTTTGTATGATTTATCCGGGTTTCGTTGACCTTGCGCCGAGTCTGTGGTATTTTCCACCAGCTCCGCGCGTAGATCGTATTTCCCACTACACGTCAAACCCCACGTGACTTTTTAAACATGATAAGCATGTGTATGCTCCTCGAATGTGTCTAATCAAAATACCAACATTAAAATCAATATCAAATCTTAGAATTCTTTATATTTCAAACAACAATAAGTGAACTTTTATTTCTTTTCAATCTATTTGTGAATATACATCGTCTTGGTGTTTATACACCCATTCAGAGTAAAGTATACATTTAGATAGGACACATACATATTTCCTATTTTTAAAAATAGTCTTATGACCCACCAAACAAGTGATCATGGGTCGTCGATATCGGATGCTTTGGGACACCCCACACCATTTAAGTCGATAACGTCCCGGTGAATAAACACTTTACTTCACATTTACAAAACACCCGTTCGTATCCTTGGACAGCTTGAGATAAACATGCCTCCAGTTTGTTGTATGACGTAACTCCATTCTATTTTGGCGTTTAAGGAGTTCAGTCAGCAAGTCCTGGGGTTTAAGCCCTGGCGCTGTAAACTGGATTTATACTAGGATCATCAGGCCAGTGGTCTCCTATGGAGCCCTTGTCTGGTGGCCCAGGGTTCGCCTTAAGACAGCCCAAGATGAACTACGCAAGCTTCAAAGGCTGGCGTGCATCGGTATCACGGGGTCCATGAGGACAGCCCCCACAGCCTCTCTGGAAATCCTTCTCAATATGCTTCCCCTTCACCTCTTCATTGAGGAAGAAGCTATTATGGGAGCCTGTAGGCTCAACAACCTCGGCTGGTGGAAGCCCAAGCACTGGGACTTCAGTCACACCAAGCTTTTCAGTGAGTACAGCAGTACTGAGCCATCACTTGTGATGGTCTCAGATAAGTCTGTTATATCACACCACTTCGACAAGCCCTTCAGCGTGCACTTTCCCAGTCGCGCTGTTTGGGAGACCACCCCAGTCCTTGGAACTGGGGGGGAGTCCGTCTGGTTCACGGACGGCTCTAAAACGGACTCTGGAGTTGGTGCCGGGGTCTACTGCTTGACCAAGAAGTTTGGTTTTTACGAGAGCCTTGGCAACTTTGCCAGCGTTTTTCAGGCGGAAATCATGGCCATTTGTTTATGTGCGGATTTCTGCAACAAGAAAAACTACCGCGGACGGACGATTCAGATTTATTCGGATAGTCAGGCCGCCCTCAAGGCGCTAAATCAGTGCCTTGTCGATTCTAGACTGGTGCTCAGCTGCCTGGATCTGCTGAGTTCTTTGGCTGCCCGCAACAAGGTTCAATTGCTGTGGGTGCCAGGGCACTGCGGATACCTGGGCAATGAGAGGGCTGATATGTATGCCAAAAGGGGGGCTGAGGCGAAGTTCTTCGGACCTGAGCCTGCGGTTCCCATCCCCCATGGCATCATTCGCCATAGGATTCACTGCCGGATGTCTGCACTTCAACTGCAACTCTGGCTTGACATGGATGGGCAGAGACAAGCCAAGGAGTTTGTCCCGGGTCCTTCTATTTCTAGGGCAAAGGAACTGCTTGCCCTTACCAAAAGCAAAATTAGGCTGGTCACCAGTCTCCTCACTGGACACTGCCGGCTGAATAGACACCTGCACCTACTGGGCATCGTTGATGACCCACTCTGTAGGTTCTGCCGGGAGGAAGAGGAAACCTCCTCCCATATCCTGTGTTGCTGCGACTATCTCGCGGCCATGAGGTTTGAGCATTTCGATATGCATACTATGGAACCTCACCAGTTCTCTACTGTCTCGGTCAATCGGATTCTCCGATTCATCGAGGCGACAGGACTCTTCGCAGTCTAACCAGTTCGGGGCGCACAATATACCCTTGGTATCGGTGCTCGACGCGGCGACGCGTCACCCCCTTCAACAATAACAATAACAATAACAACTCCATGACTCCAGGGGAGACCGTGTAAATTGTGGCAAATCCACCGGTTTTGTTGTTTGGCCTCCTGCGAGAGTTCCTGCTCTGAGTACGGTGGTTCGAAGGATCATGATTATTTCAACCGTTGTTGCAGCCGCTTCCTTTACAATTTTTTATCGTCCACCCACCGTTGATCGACCTTCCAAGAATTCAAAGTCAACGATGATTGAGTTTTTAAACCTAGGATGAGCATATGGGTTATTACTATTCCGGAGTGATGAAATGTAATTGTGTTGTTAAGTACTTACATGGTACTTGTTGGTCTCCTTCTTCGTCCTTTCGGATTTTATGGAATATAACATACCGCTACAGTAGTGATTTATTTTTCTCCGAGTTATCCCATTGTCTTATCAGCATTAAGAAATTCATTTTTAAACTTTCACCGCACTAGAATTGAACTGATTTGAATTCCGAGTTTTTATTTTTCTTCTAGATATCCCTTATCTTATTTTAGTGTTTGTGATAAAATTAAACTTCTCGAAAGTTCCAGCGTCACTGCCGCCATCGGCACCCCATCGCACCGCCCCTGCCTTCCACAGTGCTTGGGGTGGGAGACTCTTATTGACCTTACTAGTGGGACCTCCCAATTTTGATTTCGGTCGAATGGGAATTTTGTCAGTTTATAAAATATTACATTTCAGTCCACACACAAGTCATTGCAGGGCTCCGATTATAATGGCTGCTCTAATAATCAAGCGCTTTGCAAACACCGGCTGGTTCATCACCCTTTCTTGGCTCTGTGAAAAGAAATGACGTTGGGAGTTTGAGACCGGTCGGAAAAATGTTTTGGGAGTACAACCCGTACAAAAATTTACGGCTGCATTTTGCTGTTAAGTAGATTTTTTCGAATCTGCAATATATTGCAATTAAACTGGAATATTCTGGAATAATACTGGAATAAACCTGGAAAAGATTCAACTTCAGACAAAATTAAGATGCATTCCAGAGAGCAATGCAGAACATTTTAGACGCTTTGCAGAAAAAATATCTTCCGTTGGAAAACTCAGTACAGCAGTATACAAAATTTAGCTACTCTAGAGTCATAAAAGAGCTACCTTACAGCTAGAAAACAGAGGGGAAATAGTAACTCCCGTAAGAAATCGGGATGTTTGTAGGCTCATTACAGGTACCTTCCAGATATTTTGTATGCATGTTACAGTCGGAAATTGCTAAGTTTGTAGGATAATTGCGGGCGTGTTTCGGATACTTTTTAGGATAATTGCAGGCGCGTTTCATATACTTTTCAGGACCATCACAGGCTTGTTTCAGATAATTTGTAGGATTATTGCAAGAGCGTTTCATATAGTTTTCAGGACCATTACAGGCGCGTTTCATATACTTTTCGGGATCATTGCAGGCGCGTTTCATATATTTTCGGGATCATTGCAGGCGCGTTTCATATACTTTTCGGGATCATTGCAGGCGCGTTTCAGATACTTTGTAGGATAATTGCAGGCGCGTTTCATATACTTTGTAGGAAAATTGCAGGCGTGTTTCAGATACTTTTCAGGATCATTGCAGGCGCGTTTCAGATACTTTGTACAATAATTACAGGAGCGTTTCAGATACTTTGTACAATAATTACAGGCGCGTTTCAGATACTTTGTACAATAATTACAGGCGCGTTTCAGATACTTTGTACAATAATTACAGGCGCGTTTCAGATACATTGTAGGATAATTGCAGGTGCTTTTCAGATAATTTTTACGATAGTTGCAGGCGCATGTCAGATACTTTGCAGGATAAATGCAGGCGCTTTTCATATACTTTGTAGGAAAATTGCAGGCGCGTTTCAGATACTTTTCAGGATCATTACTGGCGCGTTTCAGATACTTTTCAGGATCATTACTGGCGCGTTTCAGATACTTTTAAGGACCATTACAGGCGCGTTTCAGATACTTTAATTTGTACAATAATTGCAGGTGCTTTTCAGATACTTTTAGGATCATTGCAGGCGCGTTTCAGATACTTTTCAGGATCATTGCAGGCGCGTTTCAGATACTTTTCAGGATCATTGCAGGCGCGTTTCAGATACTTTTTAGGATAAGGGCAGGTGCTTTTCAGATAATTTTTAGGATCATTGCAGGCGCTTTTCAAATACTTTGCAGTGTCATTGCAGGCGCGTTTCAGATTCTTTGCAGGGTCATTGCAAGCGCGTTTCAGATACTTTTCAGGATCATTGCAGGCGCGTTTCAGATACTTTTTAGGATAGTTACAGGCTCGTTTCAGATACTTTGTAGGATAATTGCAGGCGCTTTTCATATACTTTGTAGGATAATTATAGGCTCGTTTCAGATACTTTGTAGGATAATTGCAGGTGCTTTTCAGATATTATTAGGATAATTGGAGGCTCGTATCAGATACTTTGCAGGACCATGGCAGGCGCGTTTCAGATACTTTGCAGGGTCATTGCAGGCGCGTTTCAGATAATTTGCAGGGTCATTGCAGGCGCGTTTCAGACACTTTGCAGGGTCATTGCAGGCGCGTTTCAGATACTTTGCATGGTCATTGCAGGCGCGTTTCAGATACTTTGCAGGGTAATTGCAGGTGCTTTTCAGATAATTTTTACGATAGTTGCAGGCGCATGTCAGATACTTTGCAGGATAAATGCAGGCGCTTTTCATATACTTTGTAGGAAAATTGCAGGCGCGTTTCAGATACTTTTCAGGATCAGTACTGGCGCGTTTCAGATACTTTTCAGGATCATTACTGACGCGTTTCAGATACTTTTAAGGATCATTACTGGCGCGTTTCAGATACTTTTAAGGATCATTACTGGCGCGTTTCAGATACTTTTAAGGACCATTACAGGCGCGTTTCAGATACTTTAATTTGTACAATAATTGCAGGTGCTTTTCAGATACTTTTTAGGATCATTGCAGGCGCGTTTCAGATACTTTTCAGGATCATTGCAGGCGCGTTTCAGATACTTTTCAGGATCATTGCAGGCGCGTTTCAGATACTTTTTAGGATAAGGGCAGGTGCTTTTCAGATAATTTTTAGGATCATTGCAGGCGCTTTTCATATACTTTGTAGGATAATTACAGGCTCGTTTCAGATACTTTGTAGGATAGTTGCAGGCGCTTTTAATATACTTTGTAGGATAATTATAGGCTCGTTTCAGATACTTTGTAGGATAATTGCAGGTGATTTTCAGATATTATTAGGATAATTGGAGGCTCGTATCAGATACTTTGCAGGACCATGGCAGGCGCGTTTCAGATACTTTGCAGTGTCATTGCAGGCGCGTTTCAGATTCTTTGCAGGGTCATTGCAAGCGCGTTTCAGATACTTTTCAGGATCATTGCAGGCGCGTTTCAGATACTTTTTAGGATAAGGGCAGGTGCTTTTCAGATAATTTTTAGGATCATTGCAGGCGCGTTTCATATACTTTGTAGGATAGTTACAGGCTCGTTTCAGATACTTTGTAGGATAATTGCAGGTGGTTTTCAGATATTATTAGGATAATTGGAGGCTCGTATCAGATACTTTGCAGGACCATGGCAGGCGCGTTTCAGATACTTTGCAGGGTCATTGCAGGCGCGTTTCAGATACTTTGCAGGGTCATTGCAGGCGCGTTTCAGACACTTTGCAGGGTCATTGCAGGCGCGTTTCAGATACTTTGCAGGATCATTGCAGGCGCGTTTCAGATACTTTGCAGGGTAATTGCAGGTGCTTTTCAGATAATTTTACGATAGTTGCAGGCGCATGTCAGATACTTTACAGGATAAATGCAGGCGCTTTTCATATACTTTGTAGGGAAATTGCAGGCGCGTTTCAGATACTTTTCAGGATCATTACTGGCGCGTTTCAGATACTTTTCAGGATCATTACTGGCGCGTTTCAGATACTTTTAAGGATCATTACTGGCGCGTTTCAGATACTTTTAAGGATCATTACTGGCGCGTTTCAGATACTTTTAAGGACCATTACAGGCGCGTTTCAGATACTTTAATTTGTACAATAATTGCAGGTGCTTTTCAGATACTTTTTAGGATCATTGCAGGCGCGTTTCAGATACTTTTCAGGATCATTGCAGGCGCGTTTCAGATACTTTTCAGGATCATTGCAGGCGCGTTTCAGATACTTTTAAGGATCATTACTGGCGCGTTTCAGATACTTTTCAGGATCATTACTGACGCGTTTCAGATACTTTTAAGGATCATTACTGGCGCGTTTCAGATACTTTTAAGGATCATTACTGGCGCGTTTCAGATACTTTTAAGGACCATTACAGGCGCGTTTCAGATACTTTAATTTGTACAATAATTGCAGGTGCTTTTCAGATACTTTTTAGGATCATTGCAGGCGCGTTTCAGATACTTTTCAGGATCATTGCAGGCGCGTTTCAGATACTTTTCAGGATCATTGCAGGCGCGTTTCAGATACTTTTTAGGATAAGGGCAGGTGCTTTTCAGATAATTTTTAGGATCATTGCAGGCGCTTTTCATATACTTTGTAGGATAATTACAGGCTCGTTTCAGATACTTTGTAGGATAGTTGCAGGCGCTTTTAATATACTTTGTAGGATAATTATAGGCTCGTTTCAGATACTTTGTAGGATAATTGCAGGTGATTTTCAGATATTATTAGGATAATTGGAGGCTCGTATCAGATACTTTGCAGGACCATGGCAGGCGCGTTTCAGATACTTTGCAGTGTCATTGCAGGCGCGTTTCAGATTCTTTGCAGGGTCATTGCAAGCGCGTTTCAGATACTTTTCAGGATCATTGCAGGCGCGTTTCAGATACTTTTTAGGATAAGGGCAGGTGCTTTTCAGATAATTTTTAGGATCATTGCAGGCGCTTTTCATATACTTTGTAGGATAGTTACAGGCTCGTTTCAGATACTTTGTAGGATAATTGCAGGTGGTTTTCAGATATTATTAGGATAATTGGAGGCTCGTATCAGATACTTTGCAGGACCATGGCAGGCGCGTTTCAGATACTTTGCAGGGTCATTGCAGGCGCGTTTCAGATACTTTGCAGGGTCATTGCAGGCGCGTTTCAGACACTTTGCAGGGTCATTGCAGGCGCGTTTCAGATACTTTGCAGGATCATTGCAGGCGCGTTTCAGATACTTTGCAGGGTAATTGCAGGTGCTTTTCAGATAATTTTTACGATAGTTGCAGGCGCATGTCAGATACTTTACAGGATAAATGCAGGCGCTTTTCATATACTTTGTAGGGAAATTGCAGGCGCGTTTCAGATACTTTTCAGGATCATTACTGGCGCGTTTCAGATACTTTTCAGGATCATTACTGGCGCGTTTCAGATACTTTTAAGGATCATTACTGGCGCGTTTCAGATACTTTTAAGGATCATTACTGGCGCGTTTCAGATACTTTTAAGGACCATTACAGGCGCGTTTCAGATACTTTAATTTGTACAATAATTGCAGGTGCTTTTCAGATACTTTTTAGGATCATTGCAGGCGCGTTTCAGATACTTTTCAGGATCATTGCAGGCGCGTTTCAGATACTTTTCAGGATCATTGCAGGCGCGTTTCAGATACTTTTAAGGATCATTACTGGCGCGTTTCAGATACTTTTCAGGATCATTACTGACGCGTTTCAGATACTTTTAAGGATCATTACTGGCGCGTTTCAGATACTTTTAAGGATCATTACTGGCGCGTTTCAGATACTTTTAAGGACCATTACAGGCGCGTTTCAGATACTTTAATTTGTACAATAATTGCAGGTGCTTTTCAGATACTTTTTAGGATCATTGCAGGCGCGTTTCAGATACTTTTCAGGATCATTGCAGGCGCGTTTCAGATACTTTTCAGGATCATTGCAGGCGCGTTTCAGATACTTTTTAGGATAAGGGCAGGTGCTTTTCAGATAATTTTTAGGATCATTGCAGGCGCTTTTCATATACTTTGTAGGATAATTACAGGCTCGTTTCAGATACTTTGTAGGATAGTTGCAGGCGCTTTTAATATACTTTGTAGGATAATTATAGGCTCGTTTCAGATACTTTGTAGGATAATTGCAGGTGATTTTCAGATATTATTAGGATAATTGGAGGCTCGTATCAGATACTTTGCAGGACCATGGCAGGCGCGTTTCAGATACTTTGCAGTGTCATTGCAGGCGCGTTTCAGATTCTTTGCAGGGTCATTGCAGGCGCGTTTCAGATACTTTTCAGGATCATTGCAGGCGCGTTTCAGATACTTTTTAGGATAAGGGCAGGTGCTTTTCAGATAATTTTTAGGATCATTGCAGGCGCTTTTCATATACTTTGTAGGATAGTTACAGGCTCGTTTCAGATACTTTGTAGGATAATTGCAGGTGGTTTTCAGATATTATTAGGATAATTGGAGGCTCGTATCAGATACTTTGCAGGACCATGGCAGGCGCGTTTCAGATACTTTGCAGGGTCATTGCAGGCGCGTTTCAGATACTTTGCAGGGTCATTGCAGGCGCGTTTCAGACACTTTGCAGGGTCATTGCAGGCGCGTTTCAGATACTTTGCAGGATCATTGCAGGCGCGTTTCAGATACTTTGCAGGGTAATTGCAGGTGCTTTTCAGATAATTTTTACGATAGTTGCAGGCGCATGTCAGATACTTTACAGGATAAATGCAGGCGCTTTTCATATACTTTGTAGGAAAATTGCAGGCGCGTTTCAGATACTTTTCAGGATCATTACTGGCGCGTTTCAGATACTTTTCAGGATCATTACTGGCGCGTTTCAGATACTTTTAAGGATCATTACTGGAGCGTTTCAGATACTTTTAAGGATCATTACTGGCGCGTTTCAGATACTTTTAAGGACCATTACAGGCGCGTTTCAGATACTTTAATTTGTACAATAATTGCAGGTGCTTTTCAGATACTTTTTAGGATCATTGCAGGCGCGTTTCAGATACTTTTCAGGATCATTGCAGGCGCGTTTCAGATACTATTCAGGATCATTGCAGGCGCGTTTCAGATACTTTTCAGGATCATTGCAGGCGCGTTTCAGATACTTTTCAGGATCATTGCAGGCGCGTTTCAGATACTTTTTAGGATAAGGGCAGGTGCTTTTCAGATAATTTTTAGGATCATTGCAGGCGCTTTTCAAATACTTTGTAGGATAGTTACAGGCTCGTTTCAGATACTTTGTAGGATAATTGCAGGCGCTTTTCATATACTTTGTAGGATAATTATAGGCTCGTTTCAGATACTTTGTAGGATAATTGCAGGTGCTTTTCAGATATTATTAGGATAATTGGAGGCTCGTATCAGATACTTTGCAGGACCATGGCAGGCTCGTTTCAGATACTTTGCAGGGTCATCCCAAAGTAAGCATGCAGGCGCGTTTCAGATAATTTGCAGGGTCATTGCAGGCGCGTTTCAGACACTTTGCAGGGTCATTGCAGGCGCGTTTCAGATACTTTGCATGGTCATTGCAGGCGCGTTTCAGATACTTTGCAGGGTCATTGCAGGCGAGTTTGAGATACTTTGCAGGGTCATTGCAGGCGCGTTTCAGATACTTTGCAGGGTCATTGCAGGCGCGTTTCAGATACTTTTCAGGATCATTACTGGCGCGTTTCAGATACTTTTCAGGATCATTACTGGCGCGTTTCAGTTACTTTGCAGGGTCATTGCAGGCGCGTTTCAGATACTTTGTAGTGCTGAAATTTTGGATTTTCAATTTGTAAAATTATTAAATTTTTACCACTCCGAGTGACGATGTCGTCACGGAGAGGTATAACACTGTACGTGTCTTCTTGTGTGCCTGTCACCGCGTTCGCAGTTGACAAATCGAAGCAAGCGTGTTCGTAGAGAGATACATTGGATTCTACTCCACTATCGTCGTTAGGGTTGAGGTGTATGCGACGATCGCCTAAGGCTACGAGAAACGATAGCTTCCAAATGGCAAGGCTTGCACCAAAGATTCACGCAACTGCTTGTTTTCTAATTTATTATAGTTAATCAGTCGCCTTATATACCAACTTTCTAAAAATTGCTAAAGAGGCTTAACATCAACAATAGCTATGTTGAAAATGATTTTAGGTATAAAGTTTCTTAAAACAATTTAACTAGAATTGAGGTAAATTTATGACGATTAAATTAATAAATATCAATTATATTTATTTAAATATTTAAAAATAGCCTCTAAATTGCGTCTCGACTTGGAGAGGTTTATTTTGGATTCCTAACTTGTACTCATCCCTTACAAAAATATTAAGCTGTAATTCATCTGCATACACGCTTTTTTATCGCTACCACGCTGTAATATGTATACATTAAGGCTACATTTTCTGCAGCTCAAAAAACGGGAAAAATTCACAGCATTTCTAGAACTGCAAATTGACGCCCGTTTTTACATTTTCTGTTTGTTAACTGTTAACTGTCTAGCCTGGCAGAAATATGTAGCGCAATTCTGCAAACCCTATGCAAAATTAGAAATACCAGCTGCTAGTTTAAAACTGTAATTTGTCCGTTTTTATAGACAAGTTACAGGTCTGCAAAAGTGATGGAAATGTAGAAATCCAGCTGCTAATTTAGAACTGTAATTTGACCATTTTAATAGACATGTTACAGGTCTGCAAACGTGATAGAAAAGTAGAAATCCAGCTGCTAGTTTAAAACTGCAATTTGACCACATTTATAGACATTCGGTTACAGGTCTGCAAAAGTGATGGAAAAGTAGAAATGCAACTGATAATTTAGAACTGTAATTTGACCATTTTTATAGACATGTCACAGGTCTGCAATAGTTTTAGAAAAGTAGAAATCCAGCAGCTAATTTAAAACTGCAATTTGACCATTTTTATAGACATGTTACAGGTCTGCAAAAGTGATAGAAAAGTAGAAATCCCGCTGCTAATTTAAAACTGAAATTTGACCACATTTATAGAGATGTTACAGGCTTGAAAAAGTTATGGAAAAGTAGAAATGCAACTGCTAATTTAGAACTGTAATTTGACCATTTTTATAGACATGTTACAGGTCTGCAAAAGTGATAGAAAAGTAGAAATCCAGCTGCTAATTTAAAACAGCAATTTGACCACATTTATAGACATGTTACAGGTCTGAAAGAGTGATGGAAAAGTAGAAATCCAGCTGTTAATTTAAAACTGTAATTTGACCACACTTAGAGCCATATTGCAGGTATTCAAAAGTAGGACATTTTACTTGAATTGAATACCTGCAATATGTCTATAAATGTGGAATAGCTACAGTTTTAAATTTTAAGCTAGATTTCCACTTTTCCATCACTTTTGCAGACCTGTAACATGTCTATAAAAATGGTCAAATTACAGTTTTAAATTGGCAGCTGGATTTCTACTTTTCCATCACTTTTTCAGACTTGTAACATGTCTATAAATATGGTCAAATTACAGTTTTAAATTGGCAGCTGGAATTCTACTTTTGCATCACTTTTTCAGACTTGTAACATGTCTATAAATGTAGTCAAATTACAGTTTTAAACTAGCATCTGGTATTTCTACTTTTCCATAAGTTTTGCAGACCTGTTATATGTCTATAAATGTGGTCAAGTTGCAGTTTTAAATTTGCAGCTGGATTTCTACTTTTCCATCACATTTGCAGGCCTGTAACATGTCTATAAATGTGGTCAAGTTGCAGTTTTAGACTAGCAGCTGGTATTTCTACTTTTTCATCACTTTTGCAGACCTGTAACATGTCTATAACTGTGGTCAAATTACAGTTTTAAACTAGCAGCTGTTATTTCTACTTTTGCATCGCGTTTGCAGAATGGCGCTGCATATTTCTGCCAGTACAGACAAGTAACAGTTAATAAACAGAAAATATAGATACGGCAGACAATTTGCAGTTCTGGAATTGCTGTGAAATTTTCGCGTTTCATTTCGAAATCTGTAGTAGTTGACTTTGAGTATCTACACGGGAAGGATGAAAAATGCAACCTCGCAGGCGGTCTGATAGTTAAAGAACTAAGTTGTGCTACTGTTACTAAAATTCCAGGAATAGTGTCATGGATATTTTTACCGCCTTATAGTCAATCTACGCTTCCTTCGTCTACACAACGACTCAATAACTACATCACCAGAAATTTACACGGAATCTCATTTGGACGAGGAGAAACGCCTTATCATAATCTTCGTCGCTGTCTCATGTTAGGTACCCGGTTCGCAGATCGTATATATTGCAAGGGTAATCAAAAATGTTTCTTTCTTTTTAATATTTTAAATAAAGAAGTCATAAATTTGAATGACGTGGATTGTCCTAAGGCCATGGATATAGAATGTGAGACACGTGTCACCTGTCTCTATGACCACCAAAGAAACACGTTAGCCCGTCATCGTCCGTGCGCATTGGAAAAGAGCCTTTTATACGCTGATTTCGTATACCAGAACGAGGACAGTATGAATTTTATGTTAATAGTGTAAAATTTTAAAAATCAAAGTTAAGTTTATTGCATTTAAATATGGATTTCTTATTGGCATACATAATAATAGATCATAAAGGAGAACGGCTTTCGTAATTGTTTGTTTGTATAATGTACATTTTTTATAATGGTGCTCTTTAATTAAAACAAGAATATTTTCAAAGATATTGCATACGTCACAGATGGGGGGGGTTTATTGGCGGTAAACATCTCAAAAAATTGGTTTGCGGGGAGGGAATGGGTAGTACATACCTTCGTATAACGGGTAGATACTATAATAGCTTCAGTACCTTTCTCAGTACCATGGACTGCGAGCGAGAGAGAGGCCACTGATCTAACATCTTTAAGTAATGCAAGGTTTTATTCTCTACCTGACAATGTGTAAGGTCTATCATATAAAGGAACGTTTCCAGCATGGGAAACTCTATAAGAGCCGCTTGCCGAACGAAAAACATACAATTCAGCATTGATGTCCATGGAAAATACGTTGAACCAGCAAACAAACCTTTCGATGTCAACGCAGAAAAAACAAAGAGATATAGGAAAATGATCAATTGAATTGGTAATTGCTTTTAATTTCAAAACCAAACATCTCAAAAATATTTGACTTATCATTTTAAATTAAAAAATAGCTTATTGCCTTACACTAAATTTAATGATAGTTAATATCAACTTTCTTTTGAAGATAGAAGCAGTTAATTTAGAATAAATCAAGTAATACTTATTATGAGAGTCATAAAGAAGGGAAAAAACTATGGCCTATACTCCAAAATAAATTTTATACAACGCAAATTTAATTACCTTTGTATTAAGAAGTTAACTCTGCTTAAGGGGCTAACTGCATAGATAATACAGTCGTGACGAGAGTATACGAACTTCTCCCTCCCCCCCTCCACTATGACATAGATGTGACAATCTAGGCTCAGATATTCTTTAGTGAAACTGACTTGTATTGTTACTTGTTAATAGTATATAAATTTATACCGTACTTACGCAGATTGGAGAAATTAGTTTAAATTATATCAATTTCATTTTAAAATTAGATCTTTTGCTTTTATAGCAAAATAAAAAAGAGGAGTAAATTTATTTTATATTATAATCTTTATTCATGAAAAGCTCTTTTACTTTAAATTAGGGCCTAGCCCTAGAGATATGAAAGGAGGAAGTGACAGATGAATGGGAAATATTACGGAAGTTTTTGCTTTCTACTTAAATTCGTCAACTGAGAATCATATAAATTTGGATTGTATGTAAAAAAATCTATAATAGCCAATAAGAACCAGAAATGCACTATATGCAAGTAGCCTCTGGCCTCCAAATACTTCGCTAACTTACCCTATTACAATAGAACAGACAAAAACATAGTCTTCATTCTTGTATTATTTACTTTATATTATGATATTTATCTCTAATCCTACGTACACCGAATGTATTACAGCAAACTTACATACCATTGTAAAGAATACGAAAGGGGTTACCTTCCTATTTTCGAAAGGAAAAAATATTGAACTCCGTCCTTTCACACCTGCCGTAAGTATAACTAGCAAATTTAATTACTTGCAAAACTTAATGCCGTAAGTAAAATTTAAAAAATAATATTCAGATTTTTATCATCATTACGGAGATTGAAGAAATTATTATAGAATAAATCAAACACTTAATCAAATGGCTTTAACTTAATTCATCTACCGAAAATCAGGTTAATTTTAATTCCATGAAAAAAACTGTTAGGTGTAAACAATCAGGGCAAACCAGAAATAAACTCAGTACAAGCGCCCACTGGTCCCGCAAATACCTAATCACGCGCATTACGTACGTATCAAATATATTTTAGTGTGTAAAATTATATATATTTGTATAGATTTTTGCCATTAAAATTTTTAATATGTTAATTATAATTAGTTTTATTTCAATAAGAATAAAATTTGCCACTTATAATTTTTTACTTTATATTATGGTCTTCACTATAAACGTACAAACCTACAAAATCATCCTTTGTTATCTATAAAAAGTGTAGAGAGAACGTAAAAACCCGTCTCCCCGCCTTTACAGTGGCCGCAACCTTTGTACGCCATCAGGGTAAACAAAAACTAAATTCTGTCCAAGTACCCATTGGTCCCAAAATACGCCGCCGAAACTGTTAGGCGTAGATAGAAGACTTCAAAACTTGTCAAGTTCGACATGTGGACTATACTGTATTGCCTATATAATACAAAGAACAAAAAGAAAGAGCCACGAATCATTCATGAAGCGTTTTGGTCGAGATTATTTGAAAAATGACATCATTGTTACAAACATGTTGAAACGAGCCCGTAATGAACAACTTAATCCTTTTGTTAAAAAATACTCTTTGTAATTTCTTTTGTATCTTTAAAATATAAATGTGTCACCTTTAATACTGTTTTCTTTTATTTCATATATTAAGGAATGGGGGGGGTAGGAATGTGTTTGGAATGTGAGAGGGGGAGGTAAAAAGGGGGGGGGAAATGTTTGGCAGATGTATAAATCGGATATTCCCATAATCATTTTCATTCCTCATCATGAACTCAGAACTGCAAAGATATCGTACTTTTAACTCCTGGCCTCAAGACGGAAACTATATAAAAACTTTAAGCAGAGCGGGATTTTATTCCCTACATACCGACGATCTAGTACAGTGCTTCGAATGCGATGGAATATTATTAGCATGGAAACCCGATGATAATCCTTACGAAGAACATTTAAAACATTTCCCTAAATGCAACTTTATTAGAGGTGGGCAAACAAAAAATATACCCTTCAGTTTTGATGAAACAGAAACATACACCAAAAATATAAATAACGACATTAAAACCGAGGAAAAAACACCCGAAAAACCCATGGAAAACACTGAAGAACTTTATCATACCTTTAAAGTTAAAACTAAAGATCTCGAAAGACTAGTCCTAGAACTCTACGCTAGAAAACAACTTAACGCTTTGTATATCAAAGAACGACTTGATGCCTTGCGTAAGATTTAAAAATAATATTAAAATTTATCTTCTTCCTTACGAAGATAGACGAAATTATTTTAGAATTAATCAAATACATTTTAATATGAAAATTGAAAAAATATCTTTAATATTAAAACCTATACTTTTAAAGAAAATAAATAACTTTTCACTTTATATGAAAATAATTTCTTAATATCACCACCAAAAAAGACGAGAGCGAAAAAACACGACTCCTCCGACTTAACCGTGGCCGCCATCTTGTATGCCATACTGGCTCTAATTGTTACCTAGTACAAATGATTGGAAGGACCTGAAATAAAAATGTTGGTTGATTTGGTGACAGGGTTTAGTGATAATGTGATTGAATCTATCATTTATTTACAAGCAATTTAAACCAAAAAATTATCTTCATAGCGGTTATCGCTGGCTGATGGCACCAGTCGAGAAACCAGGGAACGAACCCTTGTGCGTAGTTTGCATTAATCTACTTTAAACAACAAAAATTTATTTAATTTAAAAAAATTACCCAATTAAAGGCTATCGTTGGCCGATGGCACCAGGTGAAACACCTTAAAACGAACGCAACACGGCCAATTGGTCTCTAGTCTACAATTACCTCAGCTAGATGGGTCCATTAGATATTTTGGCTCTCGAATTCAGTCGCCTTAATTAAGTTAAATTATTTTGTTTTGGATTGGTATCTTTCATTCTTGAGTACTGGCTTTTTAAGAGATTTGGAATTACAGTAAATATAAACGGCAGTAGGCAAGGGGACCTGCCTAAACAAAACTCCCCATGAGAAACGACGTGTGGCCACCTCCAAGTGGTGTTTCTTGGGTAACGCTAAGTGCCACATTTTAAGCAAATTTTATATAATTTTTTAAATAAGTGACCGCCTTTCCAAAATATGTTGTTTATCATCCCAAATAATGTTACGCCTTTTCCAAATTATTGTTGTTTATCTTCATTTATTTCCCAAATAATGTTACGCCTTTTCCAAAATATTGTGGTTTATCTTCATTTACTTCCCAAATAATGTTATACCTTTTCCAAAATATTGTGTTTTATCTTCATTTATTCCCAAATAATGTTACGCCTTTTCCAAAATATTATTGTTTATCTTCATTTAGTTCCGAAATAATCTACGCAATTTAGCAAAATATCGTTGTTTATTTTTAAAATTGGAGCTTGCTTCAAATATTTTTCTATCCTGGTATGAGAATTGTAAATGTTTCAGCGGGTGTTAAAAATTTCATAGCTATATTTCCGCAGTGTTTGCTCCGCGATTTCCGTCGCGAGTCCTTGTTATTATATTTACCCCCCCCCCCGGGTAGTTTTTCAAGATCGAGGGCAGAATGCGTTAAGGCGCGTAGCGGTCTTAATGGCGGTAAGTACATGCAATTTTCAAATTTTACAAAAAAATTTTGACCAATTTCCGGCGGGTTTAGAATTTTTTCACTATTTTTTTCGCACTCCCCGTGGCCTAATTAGTCAGAATCAAGTGTTGGTTGAGTTAGTTAGGTAAAGTAAAATCCTACCGACCGGGGCTTAGTTAAATAAGTGAATTTAAAAATTATCGGCTAAATCCCAACTTTAAATTCTTTTGCATTAAATTATAATAAAGTTTAACTTTGAGAATAAAATAAAATTAGGACTAATTAACCCCTTCTTTTATATGAAAAGTGAAAAAATTCGCCTTAAGCTCGAGCATATAGGCAGAGCGGACGAAGCGTTGTCTAAACAAAACACTTCACTCTATTAGCGGTAATACAGCGTAAGTCCAACAGTACGTTTCTCTATGATTTTAGCCAGGATGAAACCACGTAAGTCCAACAGAATAAAAGGTCGTAAGTTTAATTATGTACTTAAAAGTACAAAAAGTAATACTTAATATTAATTGTTTTCAATGAAACCTCGGAAGGCATCAAAAAATGTTGAACCTTTCATTTAAAACCATTTTCAGACGTATCAAACTTCTTCAAAAAATGGTCGAGAAAGTTTCGCTATCACAGCAAACATTTTCCATGTTATTCCTAAGGGAAAATTACCCTTTTTTGCTAAAATGACTGAATAATTTTATGGAAATGAATACCACCCTTAGCAACTTTATTTTCTACAAGAAAAACTATTCGAAAGATCTCTTTGAAATTTTAACCACATATTAAGGGCCCGGATTTTAGTTCAGTGGATTTGTTTCAAAACGGTAACCATAATACGAAAAAAGTTACACCCAATCAAAAACCACCCTTAAACGCAGTATGAAGTCTTAT
>JAEQBA010002402.1:0-21921 GCA_019434445.1 Phalangium opilio | reverse complement strand
CAGTTGCAGTTCGCTTCTGTACCTCGCGGGTCAGTGTCTTTCCTTTGTATTCTCCAAGACGGAGTGTTAATTGTAACCGCCGCGACGGGTTATTCCTTAATAGCTTTATAAAATATTTAAGCATTAATTATTCAATTATAATTATAAGTTCTCATGGATTGTCTTTTTCATTTTACTTATTTTTGGCCTCGGGAATCTTTTCCCTTATCTAAGGAGGGTTACAACGTGATATTTATTCATTAGTCACGAGCTAATGTTAACAAAACTCAATTGGTTAGTCTAAATATAAGGGTCATGTTTTCGCCGCAAAAACGAAAAAAGGCCGTTAGAGGATTGTACCAACAGCCCTCTGAAAGGACTACAATCGAAATTACCCGTAAATCTGTTGATGACCAAAAAAATGCGTACAAAAGTAGTTTTGATGATAGCCAAAGATGGCCTACCGTTAGCAGCGTGGATGGTGAAGGTTACCGAGGTATAATGGAGACTGCTGCTCCAGATGTTGGCATTCCAAGTCGTCGAACCATGATTAGGGACATAGAGATTGTCTACAACAACCTTATGCCACAATTAAAGTACGACTTTTCAGATGAGGTATAAAATGTGTGCTTAGATTTAATCTTTCATACTTCTAGAATATCTTCCAATTTTGGGGGGCAAACAACTGCACTTAATGCTTGATTTGTGGAGTAGTAGGATAAGGGAGTCCGTGCTTGGCGTGAGGATGCAGTACATTGATGAAAGTCTTTATTTTCAAAACCAACTGGTCTCTTTTATCCATTTTCTCGAGAATCATACTGGTGTAAACATTTTAAAGAAAATTAATGAGGTTTTAAACAATTCTGGGATAGATCATAAAAAGAAAATCATTAATTATAAAAATACTATTAAATTATTTCTTTTAAAATTTATATTGTTTTTAAATACTATCCTTATCAGATTTACTCCATTTGCTCCGACAATGCTGCAAACATAAGTTTAGCAGTAAATTAGGCTAACAAAATTGCAACGATGAAGGTGAACCAAATTGAATCTGGGTCTGATTCTGATGGTAACGTATACGAAAGCAATGACCGCGACCCGCAACTGAAGTTTCAACCATGTTGGAGTGGCTTGGCTGACATTTTTCTTGAGTTGAAAATGAACAACCAATTGACTTGGAACGAGGGGAAGGACAAGAAGCAGACTTTGTAGATGAGGACTATCAAGTCGAAGATAGTGACATTGATTTTCCGCAAACCAATTGGAAAAGGAAGCGATGTGTTGCTCACTCATTGCAACTTGTAGTAAATGCATCCTTGTTTAGGAGGAAAAATAGAGGAATTTTTTAAGCTCTCTCCACTTCCCCTGTCTTCGTCCCCCCCCCAAATCCTCTAACCCTTATATCGGCTTATATTTGTAGCTGACCATTCATACGGCTAGTTGAAGTACCTTACTCTTTCCTCGGAGATGCGAACGGAAACCTAGAGCCGTCTCGTGAGGAAACTAAGCGATGAGATTCATTTAGCACTTTCGAATCTTTGAGAATGGCAGCCTTTTGCTTGCATCCTCTGAGTAAAATTCAAGCTGATGTTTTTTCATTGAGCGCAGTCTTTCGCACGATTAACGTCATCTCCACCAATGTATTGTGCCATTTGACTTTAGGAGAAGTAATGGCTTCTAACCTAAAGAAGATCTATTTTGCTTATCGTGATGATCCTGTGCCATTAGATACTAATGCTTGCACACCCGAATTTGAAGAAATTTGGGAGGGGGTGGTCATTCAAAGAATTTTCGATCATTCTGAGTCCTTGGGGGATGCACCTTCAGTCTCTAATGAACCTGATGATTCTGAATCTAAGAATCTTTTTTAAATAATCGTAATTCCTATTCTGAAATGAAGATTACTTCAGATAATTCATTATTTGGAGTGGACATCATTTCAGGAACGGAGTTAAAATTGCCGAAAATGATAAGAAATCGACTGATTTGCAATCATTTTTGGATGATTTTAATTCCGATTTTGAAATGACGATTACTCCTGATAATTCTTTATTTGGAGTAGACATCATTCCAGTTCTACTGAAGTTAGTATGTTTACTCACAATTTTGAATTATTTAAACTTCCATCGACATCTGCGAGTAACAGAGGTTTCTGTGTTCTAACTAAGAAAGCCGTATTTACGTTCCGAGAGCGCAATAAGATTCCTCAGAGAAGTCCGCACTTCTCTCGGAACTTCATACTTTTACTTCAATTGAATTTAATCAACTTAGTCACTTTTACTACAATATTACCTAATTTTAACCCAGGTTGAGCCGCACGGGTACTATCAAGTACCACCCTGCCTTCGATCCTCCAAGCAACGCCACCTATACACACAAAGCCCACGCGCGCTCTGGAAAAAAATTATGAAACTTCCTCGTTTTAGTCTTTTTAATCGTAACGGCCATTTTTAAGTCGATACTATTAATACGATTTTAAGAAATAGAATTTTCCATGCAAATGTATTTTTGCCTAAAAACGAAGATGGGACGATGGTTAGAACAGCGCCACCTATATTATTACAAAATTGCTTTCTTAGCTTAGAATCTAGTCGAATTTCATTTTCATTTCGCGAAGTAGTCGCGTATAGGGTTCGGGGTGGGGGTAATTACTTTCCTTTAATTTTACTTCGTCCGACGTTATATCTCCGCTTGGTTTTTTTAGGCCTAAGCGAAAGAACCAGACAGTGACCCCTTTTTAATCTAATTTCTAAGAGGACGGAAGCGTCACTTTCCGAAAGTTTTAAAATGGTTTCCTTAATCGACACCGTAATCACGATCAGTTTATCGTTCTACATTATGACACCCTTTAAAAATATCGAGATTTTCCGGATATACGAGTTTCATTAATAACCTTAGAAAAATAGTGTGGGACACTATGGAACGTTCGAAGATAATATCGATTCAGCCACGTTCTTTCGCAAAAATCAAAGCAAGTATTCCGATCGATACGGTAGAGGAGCCTAAATTGTGATATCGCTTTGCGATTTTGACCGTTTCGGTGATGTTTTTGCCCGAAATTTATCAATAAGAATAGCCGCCGATGATTTAAATCCCCGTAACGTTTCTTTTTTATTCGCCTCAATAACCTTCGGGCAGTCGCAAAAAGTAATTACTTCTTGGAAAACATTTTGCCCATCAAGGAAGAGAAGTGCGTGGAATGCATATTTCATTTCGCGTTTGACTTTTCCAAAATCAACGAAACTTTAGTATCGAGTTACAAGGGTCTCTTAGAGTCAATGGGCGGCTCACCTACATCGTCTTACGCTACCGGCGCGTGAAGGGGATTCGAAAATTATTACTACAATCTCGTCGTGACTCTCGCGGAGACCCCGGTGGCCGTTACGATGGCTAGAATGTACATGAACTTCGCCAAATTCGCGCATCTAAACGAGCTGAAATTTTTCGACGAACCTAGTATCGCAACTTTCCTTATAAACTTTGCCAGCGAATTCGTCGGTATCGGAAATTTTAGAGACTCGACCCGTTTTAGGAAAACTTTGGACGATATATTCGATCCAAATAACGTCTTGTGGAATATATTGGTAAAATTGGTAGAGAACTTTAAGGGCATCGCTCGATTGGAGTTGGTACTTTCCAGTTCGGCTACTGTTAAACCAAAGACTCTTGTACGGACAACCAAAGAACTGCTTGGGGGGGTTTTTCTAAATGTCTCCAAAAAAAAACACCTGAAAATCTTTAAACCAATGACAAGGTTTCTGATAATTTTGCCCTCGGAAATTGTACCGTTGTACGTGCTAAATACCTGGAAGTCACGTATTTGATCTTGAACACGCCTTCACTCAAGTAAAAAGTATAAAATGATGGGGTTGAGACCCCAAAAGGTACCACTTTCTCTCGAATTACACCACAGATGGGCCACCGCAAACAAGAAGATCAAGCCATGGATCTCTCTTCAACAAGGTAAGAAATACTTTTTTTAAAAAACTTTTTTAGGGAATACTTAGCTATAGAGAAAGATTTTCTATGTCCATGGGGTTGATACCCCTTATTCACCCTGCGAGTATTCGGACTCGCCGGGTACTTCCCGATAAGGGACCTACGACGCCCGCGCTGCGTCGTTGGGCCTCGCCGACGACAGGCGCCCAGCCCACCACCCAACCCGTCCCCGCCGCTCAGTCCGAAGCCGCTCAGCCCGCAGACTAGCCCACCACCCTCACCAGCACCATATAAGCCTCTCCGGGCTATTTATTACCCATGGCTAGTAATGCCCTGTAAGGGAGAGGATGATCTGAATATCAAGGGGGAGTTGTAAGTGATTCATTTAATTTTTTTTATTATATCATAAAACTATAATCTCTATTTATTTACAGCGTGATTTGCCAAATCATAGTGTACCTGGTGGTACTCGCCGAGGTCGTGGCGGACGACGCATTTATGCACGACCTGCTGAATTAAGTTCGGCAGGTCGTGTATAATAACTGCGTCTTATTCCCCACGAGTGAGTTTTCACCCATAATTTTATGATTTTATCTAAATTTAATTTTATAATATTTATTGCAGCCTCTTGGTTTTTAACTGTCGAGGGTTCCAGTAAGTTAATTATTTTTATCAGTCGTTCAATACTTTATTAACCCTCTTTTTTTCTCTTGCCCACAGGGTCATCCAGGAACTCTCGCAGCTCTATACGTACCGCCGGGTACGCTTCATAGCAGTCCCCGGGCAGCTAGCACGAGTGTACAAGGGCAGGGACGACATAATGTTCGAATGCATTCGTACACTCGTGCAGACCCTGTCGCTGCCATAAAAAAAAAGAAAATTCTTTTTAAAAAAATTATTTTTGTAAATTTAAAAATAACAAATTTTGTTCTGCATTTATATACTTCTCTTTATTTAAATTAAGCTTATATTTTTTTAGCCTCAAAGTTTAAACTTTATTTCTTAGGCTTAAATAGTAAAAGAAAAAAGGAAGAGATAGATATAAAAAGGTATGTCTAGTATTAGTTATATAAAATGGAACAGTTTTTCGGTTTTAAATTCAATTTATTATGTAACATCAAAGAATAAACCTATTAGCAAATAGACATAAATTTAAAAATGAGTTAACATATGCATTCAGTTTTTAAACAAAGTTATTTGACCCGAAATTACAGAGAACAAAGTGCAATTATAAAAATAGTTTTCAAGATTTTCTTGGTGAAGTAGCCCACCACGGCATAAAATTTTTCGTGCTGTCATCTAAACAAGGTATACGATCGTGGTCACCGTATAAGTTAGAGAAACCTAGAGATTTAGTAATTAAAATGGATATGGTTCCATGTAAACGATTACCATTTTTCACCTCAGAGCTACCAGCCATTGGTGAGCCAAGAAAATACATAGAGAAAAGATATAAATTAAGTTTCAATCAGTACTTAGCCAAATCAGAGTTAAAGCCGGGGAAGAAGAGGAATTATTCCTTGCACATGAAAACTATCTAGAAAAGCAACTTTTAACAACATTATTCTTATGGAGGGTTTCACTCAGTGTAATTTGTGCCAGACCTTTCAGAAACACCTTATCTTATTTTATAATATAATTGGTTACGAAAAAGATGTTCGCATTGAAAAATCAAGGAGCGCTTTCAGAGTTCAAACGAACATGGAAAACCTGGGACCCTATTCTCTAACTACATTTGGATCGTTCCTAATCCAAATGATTTGGTTCAAACCCTATCCAAACATTTGGCCAGCCAAATGGCCATCCAAATCGTCATTTTCCCTTTTTTCACCCCGTTTGTGGCCGCCATTTTTTTTAAGGGGAAAAAATTGAGAGTGGGTCCTTTTTCGTTGTCATTTTCATATTTTTTGAGGATTTGCACATGGCTGGATTTTAAATATAATATAAATTAGGTTCCAAGCTTTAATATAAGCCTAATTTTATAATTTTTCCACCTTTTCATTGTCCCACTAACTATTTCTAAACTTGGCACCGTTGATTTTTGGCATTTATTAAAAAATATTTTTTTTTGCCCCTCGTTTTTTGGCCCGATACTTGTCCATCTCGTAGCGTCTAGTGACACTTAAAGTTACGATTTAATCTTATAAACAGACTACCATCATAAGCCCATATCGTAAATTAACCGATGTTGATATCTAAACTTAATTCAAATACCAAAACCAATTTTTTTTAACTCAATGAATCTTCGATATCAACATCAAAAATTATCTACTGAAAGAGATATCTACTTATATTCCATTCAAATTTCTCGCAACATTTCAAATTAACGACTAGAAATGTGCAAATGAAGTTCAAGCCGATTATTTGGGAAAATTGCTATATTGGTCACCGTTACCGATCACAGATAGATTTGCGTCCTTCAGTAGTGTTTATTAAGGCTCGTTTACATGTGCGCGAGAAATGGAAGAAGTCGAAGCGTAAAGCTGAGAGATGAGGCGTATTGGGGTTTGCGTTCCCTAAGCGTACCGTTTACAAACAAGCGAGAACTTTTTAAGTCGCTCTTGTTGCTCATAGATGAAGCGGATGTTCCGAATAAGCTCCGATCTGCCGTGGTAGATTTTTCAGCTCATGTTTGCTTGTCGCAAAGAGTCACGTGATTTTCCAAGCCAATAATAGCCAAGGACCGAATATCGTTGGATATTTTTGCGTTTGTTTATCTCGCGAAATAGGCCTAGGCACCACCATTGAGAATGTGTTTAAAAGAAAGAAAAGAACAAGATAAAATTTTTGAAATACGTGTAATCACATTGCCTCATCCTTTTAAGCTTGACAATTAAAACATTATTCTCAAGCCCAAGTAGAGAAAATATATATAAATTATATCAAATAAGGTTAATCCAAAAGGCGAAAATAGCCTTCTTTGTTTCTATGTCTCCATACAGGATGTACCCACCAACGACGTTCCATTCTATTATAAATATCGAATGTTTTTCAAAAGCAATAGTTTCTTTTTAACCAGAAGCAAACTAACGACAGTCGACGCCATTTTAGTTGTGTACTTCCGACTGAAAGGCAACTCTGCAATCTAGGCTCATGCTACGGCCCAGCTCGTATGTAAACGAAGGAGCGGGTGGAGCAGCGGGAACAAACGCTTTTGGCAGACGCGATTTTTTTAGGCGCGAGAAAAAGATTCGACTTTCATTTTCTACTCTCCGCTTTAAGCTTAATTCTCGCGCACATGTAAACGAGCCTTGTGAAATGGTAAGCGAAATCTGTGATTAAAGTTTAAAATAGACATGGGCAAAAAGTGCTTTATTCATATCAACTCGATTACCGAATATCTAAATTTGACCAAAATTAACAAAATATTCTCTTCATGATTAAAAATCTTGTTTAAAGCAGCAAGCCATCTAATCCTTATTTACCTTCTTTTTAAAAAAGTAGGTTGATACCTCTTTCAGTAGATGATTGATTGATATTTCAGTTTCATTGATTTTTTTGTTCAGTGTCCCTCCTCCGCCAACTAGAATCATATATATAGAATAGAAAAAGAGGCCTTAGCACCTTCTGCCAGCTGTTTTATCTTAGCACATTGGAGCCTAGCAATTATTCGTTCTTGTATTAATTATATCCATAATTTACGATACTGTATTTTACTGACCATATACCCCGTTAAAACAAAGTTAGCCAAAATGTGATGGGTGTATCGTTCCCAAGTTGTTCAATGATGCACTTGGCGTGGAAAGGAACGAACCTAACAGTGTCAATACTTTTGAAGGCCTTGTTCAAGCGCTAAACAAGGATCCCAAAGCGGAACAATACAGGTATGATACGAACATTCTTAATCGTAATCTTTTTTTGCCGGGCATTCTACCTGTGTGGAATACTTTGATTTTCGTATCATGGTATATGATGCAGCATTTTATGGCGGATATGAAATCAATCTTCTTAGATGGAACTTTCGAAGTTATTTTGAAGGCGGCCCACCAAAGCATTACGTCAGAGATTTTTTCCCTTTGATCGCGATATCAAGATTTTATTCTTATTATTTTTTAAAATGCGTATTCCCTTTTGTGTACGCTTTCATGACCAGCGGGAGCGTATGATGAGGTTCTTGATTTCTTATGCCGAGAATACCTCAATTTTCAGTATACTGACAGCATGACTGACTTTGAAATGGGAAATCAAAGGAGTTTGCATGACCATTTCCCTTTGCCGAGGCTACGTGGGTGTTGGTTCCACTACACACAGGTTATCGTTTTTAAATTCCATTTCAAAAGAATAGAAAATGCCAACCCCGTGAAAATTTCTTCAGGCGATTTATCGCAGAGTCGCCGCGAGCCCTGAACTTCACCGTCATTATAGGCCAGACATCAACATCCGCGATTTAATCAAAATGATGATGGCGTTGCCTTTTTTTGCCAGCTGTCCAAATTCAAGAGGGAATGGACGTAATATGGGATGGCATTGGTAGACCCTTTCGTGACCATGCGGTAAAAATTTACAGAACGTTTTCGGTCGAGCTTTATAACCATCTTTGGACAAATGTTTAATTTCTTTTAGTTGAATTTAGTTGACCGGAATAGTATCAATACTTTGGGTCGCTACGTTCAAGATTATTGGACAGATACTGTGACACCTTTCGTAATTTCCGTCCACGCGGTTCGAAGGCGAAGAAACAACGATGTAGAGTCTTTCCACGCTCAGTTGAACAGGGACTTCAGGGCAAATTTTCCATGCGTATGCATGGTTATTTACAAGTAAATACGTGAAAAACTATCAATTTCGATTCTTAAGCTAACGTTGTGTATATAAAACAAAAAATCTGAGATCAATTGAAAACAGAGCGCGTAGAGACAATGAAATAGCAGAAGAGAGGAGGTCCATTCGAACAGGCCATAACGCGTCCAATCTAAATAACAAGTAAGTCGGGATAACACAAACAATGTAAATACTTTGGTAATGATAAACTTAAACCAATCCGAATTTTATAGTTGCCTAGCAATAGTAACTGATAAATGTTCAACAGTTCTTACGTCATGCAAGTCATCCAATTAATACAGGTCCTGATGTTGGAAATGGAGAACCAGAAATTGGTCTGTAATATTAACATAAATTTAACCTTTATCCATAATGGGGTCTGTTTCAGCAAGCTATAGAAATGAACTCTGTTTTTAATGTTGTTGAATCACGCCTCTGGTTCTATATTCGAATAGATTTTCAATATGATAGTTTTATGCTTATCTCAATTTTAACAATTTACAGAGAAAATACCAAATGTAAATTGAACACCATCTATTCCTGTCGCCCAGTGCATAAGAATCTTTGTCGCCGCACCCCGAAGTTCCTTTAGCCCACCAACCCCAAACCCTAGGTTTCAAAAACCCAGATATTCTCGGTTCCCAAACACTAGGTTTCAAAAACCCAGATATTCTCAGTTCCCAAACACTAGGTTTCGAAAACCCAGATATTCTCAGTTCCCGAACACTAGGTTTCGAAAACCCAGATATTCTCAGTTCCTAAACAATAGGTTTCGAAAACCCAGATATTCTCAGTTCCTAAACAATAGGTTTCGAAAACCCAGATATTCTCAGTTCCTAAACAATAGGTTTCGAAAACCCAGATATTCTCAGTTCCTAAACAATAGGTTTCGAAAACCCAGATATTCTCAGTTCCCAAACATTAGGTTTCGAAAAAACAGATATTCTCAGTTCCTAAACACTAGGTTTCAAAAACCCAGATATTCTGTCCCCAAACACTAAGTTTCAAAAACCCAGATATTCTCAGTCCCCAAACACTAAGTTTCAAAAACCCAGATATTCTCAGTCCCCAAACACTAGGTTTCAAAAACCCAGATGTTCTCAGTCCCCAAACACTAGGTTTCCAAAACCCAGATGTTCTCAGTCCCCAAACACTAGGTTTCAAAAACCCAGATATTTTCAATCCCCAAACACTAGGTTTCAAAAACCCAGATATTCTCAGTGCCCAAACACTAGGTTTCAAAAACCCAGATATTCTCAGTCCCCAAACACTAGGTTTCAAAAACCCAGATGTTCTCAGTCCCCAAACACTAGGTTTCCAAAACCCAGATGTTCTCAGTCCCCAAACACTAGGTTTCAAAAACCCAGATATTTTCAATCCCCAAACACTAGGTTTCAAAAACCCAGATATTCTCAGTGCCCAAACACTAGGTTTCAAAAACCCAGATATTCTCAGTCCCCAAACACTAGGTTTCAAAAACCCAGACGTTCCCAGTTTTCAAACACTAGGTTTTAAAAACACAGATATTCCCATTTCCCAAACTCTTGGTTTCAATCCCAGGTATTTGCAACCTAAAAATGGGTCTTAACGCCCAGATATTCCCAATGAGGAACACTTGCTTCAAATCCCATATATTTCCTTTTTTCAAAACCTATTTCGAGTCAAAGATATTTCTATTATTTCCAATTCAAGATATATCTAAGCTAGATTAAATAGCTATTTATTTGCAATATTTAAAACTATTCCAATCCTTATATCTGAAACATGTCTACTCAGAAAAACATTGCATTGAAACGAAGATTTCAAATCGCAATTAATATTTTTCAAACAAATTGGAAGGGAGAAGTCTGGCGTGGCTTACAAAGCCAAACCTTCACCAACGGGTCCTACTAGTTTGCACACCTGGCGCCTGCAAACTGATTATGCAAACCTTGCAGACCTTTCAAAACTCCTACTAGTTTGCACACCTGGCGCCTGCAAACTGATTATGCAAACCTTGCACACCTTTCAAAACTCCTACTAGTTTGCACACCTGGCGCCTACTAAGTGATTACGCAAACCTTGCACACCTTTCAACAACACCCCACCCATACTACTTTGCACAACTTTTTAAGCAAACCAATTAAGCAAACCTTGTACACCATCCTCATTCTCCCTACTAGTTTGCACACCTGGCGTATGCAAACTGATTACGCAAACCTTGCACACCTTTAAAGAACACACCCCCTCAACACATACTACCTTTCACAAATGAATGAGAAAACCAATTTAACAAACCTTGCACACCATCCTCATTTTCACTACTTGTTTGCACACCTGGCACATTGCAAACCTTGCACACCGTTCAAGAATACGCCACCCTACCCCATATTACTTTGCATAACTGTATATGCAAAACTTGCGCACGTTTCGAGAAGTCGTCACCCTACCCTACCCCATACTACTTTTCACGACTTTAGATGCAAACCTTGCACACCTTATTTTTTTTCCGCAAACCCTGCTCAAACTAGCACACATCGAGTAAAAAGCTTCACTTTTAATTATAAAACTAGTACCTAACCATTTTTCTTAAATTTTAAAAGGTTTGCACAGGTTTTTAGTCTTCTACACCTTTATGGTTTTCCGCAAACCCTGCTCAAAATAGCACATGTACTTTTAAAAAGCTCCACTTTTAATTTTAAAACTAGTACCTAACCACTTTTCTTAACTTTTAAAAGGTTTGCACAGGTTTTTCATCTTACACACCTTTTTGGTTTTCCGCAAACCATGCTCAAAATAGCACATATACTTATAAAAACCTCCCCTATTAATTTTAAAACCACTATCTATAACCATTTTTCTTAACTTTTAAAAGGTTTGCACAGGTTTTCGTCTTGCAGACTTTTATAGTTTTCCGCAAACCCTGCTCAAAATAGCACATATCGAGTAAAAAGCTTCACTTTTAAATTTAAAACTAGTATCTAACCATTTTTCTTAATTTTGAAAGGTTTGCACAAGTTTTTTGGTCTTGCACACCGTTATGGTTTTCCGAAAACCCTGCTCAAAATAGCACATATCGAATAAACAGCTCACGTTATATTTTTTAAAAACTACTATCTAACCATTTACTACAATTTATCATGGTTTCACAGGTTTTTTTGTCTTGCAGACGTTTTTCGTTTGCAACTTTAGCTCATAATACAACATAAAGAATAAAAACATATTCATGTATTTTTAAACCTACCAACATTTATACTTAAGTTTTATCATGCTTTGCACAAATTACAACATATAGAATATAAAGCTCCTTTATAGCATACTAAAGTTTTAATATGGTTTGCACTGCGAAGCGAGAATATTTTTTAACGAATTTAGTTCGCCGTGTTTTCTCGCTTGGTGGCACGTTTAGTACCGTAAAATAAAAAATAAGTTCAGCCTCATGACCCTATCGACTGCTTCAATATTAGGTCAAGGCATAGACGTAGAGCGGTGAAGCCGAGGTCGCGGATAGTAAAAAACTGTTTTAGAAAAATTCCTAGGACTTTTATTAAACATTAATGTCAAAGAAGTAAAGGATAAAGAAGTTAAAGTCCAAAAATTAAAGGTTTACAAGGAGTAAAAAAAATCCTCTTATGGTATATTAAGGGTATAGTCCCTTTGGACAAAAACCCATTGGACCGTAACCGCTTTTTGGTTTTTTATGGAGAATTTATTTAAATTTCCAGCCCAATGGCGGGTTTCTGCTGAATGGGAATTTGTTTGAAAGAATTATAGACCTAGAGCCAGTGGCCTGGATCTTACCTCATAAAGTACAAAAGGTCTGACCATTGGAATGAGTTCAATTTTGATGCTCATTAATAGATTTGGCCGTCTTACGCGTCACAGCTGGGGCATTTGAGGGGGGGTGGGGTCATGTTTGACCCTAATGAGGTATGATTTCTTACCTCATGAGGTACATGAATGAAAAAGGTGGCAAATGATAGAACTGGAAATTGCGATTCCAAATAAATGAAATCTGACATCATCAAAGGGGGCCATCATTAAATCAGACGGGGGTTAAAAAGGTCGGATGAGGTATGAATTCTTACCTCATGAGGTACATGTATGAATCCGGTGTTGTTTGATAGATCTGGTCGTGCTAATAAGAGAATATAAAATCTGACTGGAAAATACGCGGCTTAGGTTTAATCTGACGGCCTGATTCTTGCGTCAGACTATGACAACTTCGTGCCTCATAAAGCTAGATTCCCACTCGACCGAAAAGAAAACAAGCGCAAATCACGCAGCATACGGTAGAAATTTTACCTTACGCTGTAGACTGTTCATATTACGATTGAATTTTGAGTTTAACGGTAAATATATTTGAGTCACGTGACAGATTAAAGTAGTTTCCATAACATTTATTTCGCACTCTGAACTGGTATCTCTGTCCCATTGTCGCTAAGATCGTCCAAGAAAGTATATTTTCTAACCTCCTCAATAAAGACTTCCTTATTAACATCTTACCTTTATATACTTCCATTAGATACATTTTTCTCTCTTCGTGGCATGTTTCCGACCAAAAAAAAATACATGGCGGCTATCAATCTATCTAGCGTATGCGTGCACTCTTGAAATTTATGACGTAGTCAGTGGGATAATTTCATTGTCTGAGACACCGGCGTAACGCCGAACACGACCGAAAAATAGAACACAACTCGGGCCCGGCCGAGCGGAAATTCCGTCGGGCTCGGCGTAAAGATTTTCGGTCGAACCCCCTTCTGCCGGGTCTCCGTCGTGATTTCCGTCGAGAGCGAGTCTAGCTTAAATGAAGCATGTGATATATTGTAAAATCAGCCCCACTGATGTCAAGTACATTAAACTTAACTTGTTTGAGCGAGTTTTCGAGGTAATGTGGTGAAATATTTTGACTGTGATAAATGAAATGAACTTAAATCGGAATAATTTAATAATAGAGCTATTTCAATTCGGGGGTAAGGAGAGTTTTTGAGTCGGGGTTTCGCCAATCGCCGCCTAGGTGCCTTAATGTGCGCGAAATTTAGATTAGAGTACACTCTACAGTGGCCCGAACGGAGGGAGGGTGAAAATCGGCTCCGTTTATTGGCAGCCCCAACTGTGACGTTTCCCCGTTCAACTGATATAGCTCTATGCAGGCACATTTTATTTCACACTCATTCAATGAAACCTTCTAACGTTAAATTATTATTTAATGCAAATAAAGATACAAAAATGTTACATTTTAAACGTCATCTGGTTCATCATCCGAATCAGCCTGATAATCAATATATACGGTTTCATCGTCATAGTCACCCTCCCTTCGTGTGGGCCACTGTAAAACTCTTTGCTAAATTTCGCGCACAATAAGGCACCTAGGCGGGGACTGACTAAACCCCGACTCAAAAACTCTCCTTACCCCCGAATTGAAATAGCTCTATTATTAAATGATGCCAATTTAAGTTCATCTCATTTATCACAGTCAAAAATATTTCACCACATTACCTCGATAGAAACAGAGGCAACTCGCTCAAACAAGTTAAGTTTAATGTACTTGACATCAGTGGGGCTGGTTTTACAATATAACACTTGCTACATTTAAGCTAGACTCGCACTCGACGGAAATCACGACGGAGACCCGGCAAAAAGGGGTTCGACCGAAAAATCTTTACACCGAGCCCGACGGAATTTCCGCTCGGCCAGGCGCAAGTTGTTTTCTATTTTTCGGTCGTGTTCGGCGTTACGCCGGTGTCTCAGCCAATGAAATTATCCCACTGACTACGTCATAAATTTCAAGAGTGCACGCATACGCTAGATAGATTTATAGCCGCCATGTATTTTTTTTGGTCGGAAACATGCCACGAAGAAAGAAAAATGTATCTAATGGAAGTATATAGAGGTAAGATGTTAATAAGGAAGTCTTTATTGAGGAGGTTAGAAAATATACTTTCTTGTTCGATCTAAGCGACAATGGGACAAAGATACCAGTTCAGAGTGCGAAATAAATGTTATGGAAACTACTCTAATCTGTCGCGTGACCCAAAAATATTTACCGTTAAACTCAAAATTCAGTCGTAGTGTGAACAGTCTACAGCGTAAGGTAAAATTTCTACCGTATGCTGCGTGATTTGCGCCGGTTTTTTTCGGTCGAGTGGGAATCTAGCTTTATGAGGCACGAAGTTGTCATAGTCTGACGCAAGAATCAGGCCGTCAGATTAAACCTAAGCCGCGTATTTTCCAGTCAGATTTTATATTCTGTTATTTAGCACGACCAAATCTATCAAACAACACCGGATTCATACATGTACCTCATGAGGAAATAATTCATACCTCATCCTACCTTTTTAACCCCCGTCTGATTTATTGATGGCCCCCTTTGATGACGTCAGATTTCATATATTTGGAATCGTCATTTCCAGTTCTATTATTTGCAACCTTTTTTATTCATGTACCTCATGAGGTAAGAAATCATACCTCAATAGGGTCAAACATGACCCCGCCCCCCTCAAATTCCCCAGCTGTGACGCGTAAGACGGCCAAATCTATTAATGAGCATCAAAACTGAACTCATTCCAATGGTCAGACCTTTTGTACTTTATGAGGTAAGATCCAGGCCACTGGCTCTTGGTCTATTAGTTAATAAAATGTCTGTGAGGATTTCGAATCACCGCAGCAGCATGGTAGAATATCAGGTTTTTAATTCAGAGGCTCGGGTTCAAACCCAGAGAAGGAAATTGTAAGTTTCGTTAGGTTAGGTTTGGATGGTTAGGTCAGGTTCGGTTAGGTTTGGTTAGGTTAGGTTAGGTTCGGTTTGGTTAGGTTAGGTCAGGTTCGGTTAGGTTAGGTTATTATCCTATTAACTAGATGCCACCTTTTCCAAAACATTCTCCTACTAATTAGTTGCCACCTTTTCCTAAATATTCTCCTATTAATTAGCTGGCACCTTTTCCAAAATATTCTCCTACTAAATAGCTGCCACCTTTTCCAAAATATTCTCTTAATAGTTAGCTGTCACATTTTCCTAAACATTCTCCTACTAATTAGCTGCCACCTTTTCCAAAATATTCTCCTAATAGTTAGCTGCCACCTTTTCCAAAAAAATGCAATTCTCTCCATTATCAACCACTCTTAAAATAAAGTTTTGCATTTCAAACATCAATATATATATACAACGAAAACTGTAGGGAAAAAAATTCCTTAAATAAAAGTGAAAACGTTTGCTTTTTAAATTTTGATATATATTTTCCCAAAACCGCGCATTTGGGCTGCTTTCGGTTGAATGGGAAACGCGTTCGGTCTAATGGGACACAAGCATATTAAGACCGTAAATTAGCAAGAAGTTTTTTTTATTAAAAAACCACAATGTTAAAATCCCATAATTAATTTTGTTGTCCATACAATCGAACCAATAGATTAATAAAAAATATCCCTTAAAACAATCACGTTAAATTAAGGGTGAAAACTTTCTCTTTCTCAAAATTTTTATACTTGTCCCTAAAATAGCAACGATAATTTATGAAAGACCAGGGTCGCAACGGTAATAAAAGTGCCACCTAGTACACATATATGGTAAAATCTTTCCTCTACGAAACCGGATATTTCCCCACATAAAAATCGACACGCACGGGCATATATCATCTCGGAGGCTCCGTTCAAACCTTTTCAATATTTTTTGTGGATTAGTTTAATAAGTTCTTTCATACATAATTTCAAATCCAGTTTTACACCATACGGAATTAAACAAATAACGTTGAAGTTCATCGTAAAATGTATTATTGGACCGTTCTATAGGACAATATTTAATCAAAATTGAAAGTTTCTACACGATTGTAGGTTTGACTACGAAAATTCTCACGGCGTATTAAAACATGTGCAAGACGAGAAGGTTGTGTAAAGCACGTCGAAGTAATTGCAAAATGGTAAAAGCTCTTATTCGGCAAGATTTGCATTAAATAGAAATAGATATTTGTGAGCTAACTTAAAACTTTTGAAAAAATGGTAGAAGAATAGTATAAACAATTAAATTGGAATTTTTACTCTCCAATGTTATTTTTGGATCAGTTTGCAGAAAAACTGAAGGGTGTGCAAGACGAAAGAGCAGTGCAACCCATATTTAAACTTACGTATAGTCGTAAGATGGTAGTTTTAATGCTACAAAGGAAGCTTTATATTCTAAATGTTGTAATTTGACGAAAAACATGTGAAAACCATGTTAAATCTTAAGTAAAAATGTTGGATGGTTTAAAATACATGAATATGTTGTTATTCTATATGTTGTATTTGGAGCTAAAGTAGCAAACGAAAAACGTCTGCAAGACGAAAAACCTGTGAAACCATGATAAACTGTAATAAATGGTTAGATAGTAGTTTAAAAAAAATATAACGTGAGCTGTTTATTCGATAGGTGCTATTTTGAGCAAGGTTTTCGGAAAACCATAACGGTGTGCAAGACCAAAAAACTTGTGCAAACCTTTCAAAATTAAGAAAAATGGTCAGATACTAGTTTTAAATTTAAAAGTGAAGCTTTTTATTCGATATGTGCTATTTTGAGCAGGGTTTGCAAAAAAACGATGAAGGTTTGCAAGACTGAAATTCTGTGCAAACCTTTTAAAAATTAAGAAAAATGGATAGATAGTAGTTTTAAAATTGAAAGTGGAGCTTTTTACTCGATGTGTGCTATTTTGAGCAGGGTTTGCGGAAAAATATTAAGGTGTGAAAGTTTTGCATATAAAGTTGTGCAAAGTAATATGGGGTAGGGTGGCGTGTTCTTGGACGGTGTGCTAGGTTTGCACTGTGGCAGGTGTTCAAACAAGTAATGAGAATGAGGATGGTGTGCAAGGTTTGCTAAATTGGATTGCTCATAAAGTTGTGCAAAGTAGTATTTGTTGAGGGGGTGTGTTCTTTAAAGGTGTGCAAGGTATGCGTAATCAGTTTGCATACGCCAGGTTTGCAAACTAGTAGGGAGAAGGAGGATGGTGTGCAAGGTTTGCTTGATTGGTTTGCTTATAAAGTTGTGCAGAGGGGGTGTTCTTTAAAGGTGTGCAAGATTTGCGTAATCAGTTTGCGTACGCCAGATGTGCAAACTAGTAGGGAGAATGAGGATGGTGTGCAAGGTTTGCTTAATTGGTTTGCTTATAAAGTTGTGCAAAGTAGTATGGGGTGGGGTGGGGTTGAAAAATGCGCAAGGTTTGCATATTCAGTTTTCAGGCGCCAGGTGTGCAAACTAGTAGGAGTTTTGAAAGGTGTGCAAGGTTTGCATAATCAGTTTGCAGGCGCCAGGTATGCAAACTAGTACGAGTTTTGAAAGGTGTGCAAGGTTTGCATAATCAGTTTGCAGGCGCCAGGTGTGCAAACTAGTACGAGTTTTGAAAGTTGTGCAAGGTTTTCATAATCAGTTTGCAGGCGCCAGGTGTGCAAACTAGTAGGACCCTAACCAACTACGATATTGAAATATTAAAAAATATTAAGCATTAATGCCATAAATCCTTACGAAAAAACTTTCCTTGTTTCACAGCCTCCTATTCGTTCTACAGTAGTCAATGTTTTACACATAATTTTGGATATTTAATCTTTCATCGACAACTTCGGGCAACAAAGTTTTCTCTGTTCTAACTAAGAAAGCCGTATTTACGTTCCGAGAGCGCATTAAGGCTTCTCAGAGAAGTCCGCACTTCTCTCGGAACTTCATACTTTTACTTTAATTGAATTTGATCAACTTAACGTCACTTTATTACAATATAACCTTATTTCAACCCATGTTAAGCGGCACGGTGACTATGGAGTACCATCCAGCCCCGCGGTCCTCCAAGAAATGAAAATGAAGAACTTACTGCTGAGTAACGTAGAGACTAGCGAGAGAGAGACGAGAATCGGGGAAAGGCGATTTCGTCAGCGTGCTTGCCAAAGCAGGGGTATTATAGAAGGGATAAGAAACATTACCCAGAGAAGCATAACACTTTTCGAGCCTTAAGGATTATAGACCTTTTCACACTTATGGCCGCGCATGAGCAGTTGCAAGTTTGTTGCCATGAGTTTTACACTTCTATGGAGTTAACGTGTAAAATAAACTACGATGGACGTGTTTTAGAACGTTTTGTAATTTAATATTAAAATAAAATGCCTAGTATTTAAACCGAGAGAGTAAAATTAAAACCATGTTAAGAAACAGACAGTTTTTAAGTTCTAATGGAAACGGTGCAATGACAATAGTTGGTTAAAACTCACTAAGCCTCGGCGACCGTATTGGATCGACGCTTCATCGGCGGACATCGCCGATGCCGTGCCCGAAAGCGCCGCGTATAACACGCTCGTAAGCCTTGGCGCCCAATTTGGTCTGTAGAATATTATAAACTACCCCAATTTTACGTCTATCAATTGAATTCGATAAAATTTCACCTAGGAAGTTCAATTTATACTTTAACAACCATTAATACAACACTGTTTTATAAAAATAAACTCAAATGCCTAACTAGTAAGGTAAAAGCAATGGTTTCATAAATACGACTGGCAACAAACATTCTTTCTGCGCATGCTCACCTCTCGAGAATTTTACCCCCTTTTCACCCTCGCTCTAAGTGTGAAAAGGTCTATGGTTTTGTATAAATTTCTAATTGCTACTGACATATTTTAGCAGTTTTCGACCATATCATGGGGCACCGTTCGCGGCATATTTCGTAAATAAAGGTTTTTAAGTAATTCTATAAGGTTTTCATATAATTCTAAAAAATGAAAGGTGTTCATATAATTCTATAAGGTTTTCATATAATTCTAAAAAATGAAAGGTGTTCATATAATTCTAAAGGTTTTCATATAATTCTAAAAAATGAAAGGTGTTCATATAATTCTAAAGGTTTTCATATAATTCTAAAAATGAAAGGTGTTCATATAATTCCAAAAATGAAAGGTGTTCATATAATTCTAAAGGTTTTCATATAATTCTAAAAATGAAAGGTGTTCATATAATTCTAAAAAATGAAAGGTGTTCATATAATTCTAAAGGTTTCATATAATTCTAAAGGTTTTCATATAATTCTAAAGGTTTTCATATAATTCTAAAGGTTTTCATATAATTCTTATAGGTTTTCATACAATTCTAAAAGGTTTTCATATAATTCTAAAAGGTTTTCATATAATTCTAAAAGGTTTTCAATTGGCAAGAACGATAACAGTTCAGTCATCCAAAGATACTACTATCTCAAAGTAGGTAAAGGTCGTGACAATTACACAACTGAATTTAAAAGACACGTCTTCAGATTAAAAGACTCGGAAGATCGCCCCGCAGTGTACCTCGTTCACTATTTGGGAAACCAAAGCCTAGGTCAAAGATCAACTCCCGAAAACATCCCTCAAGAAACTGTTAAAAGAAAAGGTCCTATCAAAAATGACCAACAACATCTTTCTGTAGCAAACGAAGATCTTTTGCTCAGAAACGAGGAAGGGTTATTTGTCAAAGATAACACGGAGTTACCTGTCGATAATCGGTCAGAGACACGTTTTCCTCAAGATTTAGAAAGCAATGATAAAAGGCAAAATATTGAAGACATTCCAGACGAATGCAGTTTATCTAAACCTGGATTAGTCAAGATTCTCTCTGTTCATGGATGTCCTTGAGATCTACCGTTTTTGGAACCACAATAAAACAAATTAAGATAGACCGTGAACTAGGTGTTATAATTGCAAACCCCCAAGAATTGAGTTGGCAAAACGACTTTTAAAGAGAAAAACGTTTGTCAGTTTGCAATGCATTTAGTGCAGTACATCTATGAACTTAGGGGGTTCTATGTCACCACCTTTTCAATGCGAAATACAGAGTTAGAAGCGATCCGTGTTTTGACTTTTGCTACGTTCTTCACGAAAACATATATCCCGAGAACACGTTGAGAAACGTCTGGGAAGATTATTTGTGCAAAGAGTTAACAATTGTTTCAATGTGGCGTTGTCGAAGCTGATATTCATATTCTCATGGAGTACAGCAATAAGTAGTTTTAAGAGTCAATCAAAAACAATTTGACCCAAAATAATTTGTTGTTTTGTCCAACGCAAATTAGGGATGACATCCGCAACTTTTTGACACAAAATGATGTGTTTAACTCCTCGCTAATGAAGAACAAATATGCGAATTTATCGAATGCGAAACGGTGCAGCATTTTGACAAGCTGTACGAAACATTTTCTTTGGATTGGCCATTAGAATTTCAGGTATTTGCTGAGTCAATCTTGAAGAATGATTTAAAAAAATCATGGAATCGCCGCCCATTTTAAGAAATTTGGAGCTTTTCAAGACAAAATTCCAAACGTGGGAGAAGATTCCGAAGCCTTCTCGGCAACTTTGAAATTGTTGCTCGAAGACATTGGGAAACTCGCGGACGACCAAACTGCGCTGATTTTAATCATGAAACAGCTTTTGACTTTGGTGGTGGAATTTAACAAAGTTTACCAAATCGAAGAGCCTCGCGTACATTCTTTAAAACCCAAAGTAAACCGAAACCGCTGGACCTTGCAGTGCGAGTCAAATTGGATCTATCGGGTGCATACGTCTACCCCGAAAATACAGAGAAGCATTCTGGAGAAGGGCGTTACGCGATTGGTCGGCAGTCCTTGTTTAAAATTATCCTTAAAATCTGAACCTATTGTGAATTTTTAAATCATTCGGAAGTATTTCCTGAATGTTTCACTATGCAGGCTAGTCTTATAATTAGTAGAAGAATCGATAAAAATCAAGAGTAGAAGTTGAGTTAGGCGTGAAATATGAATCACCCATAGGTTGTTAAAGCAAGGCAATAATTTTTAAAACAGGGAACAAACTAAAAGGGCACTGACCCACACGAAAAGGAACTCTGACACGATATAACCGTTTCATTAGGACTAAAATTACCTTTAATTGAGCTTAAAGAAATAAACCAAAGCACCTGCTGTTGGGTCAAATTAGGTATCGAATTGTGACCGTGCATAAAGTAAAAGCAGACAAAGAAACAGTTTCTCAAATATACAGGGTGTTTCTGAAATGTCTATCAAAAATAAAGGGGGATGTTCTGTGGACGATTTGGAGTCTAAAATGTTCTGTGAAATTTGGCCGTCCAGGGCACCATTTTCAAGTTACGTTTTCAGTGTTTTACGGATAGCCCCTTATAATTAAAGGGTATGTGTTTTACGGATAGCCCCTTATAATTAAAGGGTATGAGAAGCTTCGTTTGAAAAAACTCTGATTTATATAGCAAAAGATAGAATTAATTTCTGTGAATTCAAAAATATCAAGCTTTTAATTCTC